>SJYC01074162.1:0-30058 GCA_006408675.1 Madoqua kirkii
TATTATGCATAAAATAAGGAACAAGTATACATCATGGAACATAGGGAATATAGCCAGTATTTCATAATACTATAAATGAAGTATAGCCTTTAAATTGTGAATCACTACACTGTACATCTGTACCTTACATAATATTGCACATCAACTGTACTCCAATAAAAATAGTTAAAATACCTGCAAAGAAATATAAAAATATTTTAATGTCAAAAAGATATTACCAGTAAAAATATTTTGACTAAAATAATTATACACATTAATATAAAAGTCTAGTTGAAAATGTCATCATTTACCAGAATTTATTCTAAGGTTACCCAACAACTACAGAGAATTTACACAACTGAAAATAAGATAGACAGAGAAGGGACAATTGAATGTGTCAATAATACAAAACTCATTACTCTTAAAATGAAACTTAATTTAATGAGAAAACTACGATGATTTGAAGAAAAAATACATCTTTTAGAAATTAATCACGGATACATTAGAGACAGATTGAAAGAAACTGATTAAAGAAATCTACACCAAGAACAATTATCCTGCTTATGTTAGTTTAAAACTTAGATTATGACTTTGAAGCATCTTTTATTGTTTGGATGTACACAGATATACTTATTAGAAAGAATCTTACTTCCAAAAATGGTTTCTGAGAGGACAGTGAGGAGAGGGGAACAGGAGTTAGTGTTTCATGGAGACAGAGCTTCAGTTTAGGAAGGCAAAAAATTTGGGACATGGATGATGTTAAGAGTTGTACAACAATGTGAAAGTATTTAGTGCCACTGAACTGTACAGTCAAAAATGGTTAAAATAGTATGTTTGCTACTATGTAACTTTTACCACAATTTAAAAATAAAACTATTTAAAAATGGTTTCTGAACAGAACTCTATTTTAGGTTCACCAATACAATTTTTAAGCAATATTTAAAATTATTGTTACATGATTTTAATTACTTTGAGGCTCCATTTCACTCTCAAAAGTATCTCAGTTTAATAATTATATATTCACCTATGTGAGGAGTGTTAACAAGGCCTTCTTCAATGAACAATCCAAAGAAGTTAAGGAAAACAATAGAAGGAAGACTAGAGATCTCTCGAAGAAAACTGGAGATATCAAGGGAGCATCCCATGTAAGGATGGGTATAATAAAGGATAGAAATGGTAAGGACCTAACAGAGGCAGAAGAGATTAAGAAAAGGTGGCAAGAATACACAGAAGAACTATACAAAACAGGCCTTAATGACCCCAGGTAGCCGCAGCAGCAGCCACAATGTAGTCACTGACCTAGAGCCAGACATCCTGAAGTGTGAAGTCAAGTGGGCCTTAGGAATTATGACTATGAACAAAGCTAGTGGAGGTGATGGAATTCCAGCTGAAGTATTTCAAATCCTAAAATGATGATGCTGTTAAAGTGCTACACTCAAAGTGAGAGCAAATTTGGAAAACTCAGCAGTGGCCACAGGACTGGGAAAGGTCAGTTTCCACTCCAATCCCAAAGAAGGGCAATGCCAAAGAATGTTCAAACTATCAGATAATTGGGCTCTCACATGCTAGTAAGATTATGCTCAAAATCCTTCAAGCTAGGCTTTAGAAGTACATAAACCCAAGAACTTTCAGATGTACAGCTTGTATGGGTTTAGAAAAGGCAGCGGAAACAAAGATCAAATTGTCCATATTCACTGGATCATAGAGGAAGCAAGGGAATTCCAAAAAAAAAAAAAATCTACTTCTGTTTCATTGACTACATGAAAGCCTTCGTGTGCATCACAAAAAAACAGTGAAAAATTCTTAAAGAGATGGGAATACCAGACCACCTTACCTGTCTCCTGAGAAACCCCACAGGTCAAGAAACAACTGTTACAGCCTTACATGGAACAACTTACTGGTTCAAAATTGGGAAAGGAGTATGACAAGGCTGTATATTGTCACCCTACTTATTTAACTTATATGCAGAGTACATCAAGCAAAATGCCAAGTTGGATGAATCATGAGCTGAAATCAAGGGTACCGGGAGAACATTAACAACTTCAGATATGCAGATGATACCATTCTAATGACAGAAAGGGAAAAGGTAAACAGACTCTTAATGAGGGAGAAAAAGGAGAGTTAAAACTCTGTCTTAAAACTCAACATCCAAAAAACTAAGATTATAGCATCCGGTTCTATCACTTCATGGCAAATAGAAAGGGAAAAAGTAGAAGCAGTGACAGATTTTATTTTCTTGGGCTCCAAAATCACTGTGGATGGAGACTGAGGCCATGAAATTAAAAGGCATTTACCCCTTGGAAGAAAAACTATGACAAACCCAGAGACCGTATTAGAAAGCAGAGACATTATTTTGCCAACAAAGGTTCATATAGTCAAAGCTATGGTTTTTCCAATAGTAATGTATGGATGTGAAAGTTGAACAACAAAGAAGGCTGAGCACCAAAGAACTGATGTTTTTGAGTTGTGGTCCTGGATAAGACTCCTCAGAGTCCCCGGGACAGCAAGGAGATCAGACCAGCCAGTCCTAAAGCAAATCAACCCTAAACATTCTTTGGAAAGACTGATGGTGAAATTGAGGCTCCAATACTTTGGCCACCTCATGCGAAGAGCTGATTCGTTTGAAAAGACTCTGATGCCGGGAAAGACTGAAGGCAAAAGAAGAGGGGTGGCAGAAGATGAGAGGTTTGGATAGAATCACCAACTCAATGGACATGAATCTGAGCGAACTCTGGGAGACAATGAAAGAGAGGGAGGCCTAACGTGCTGCAGTCCTTGGCGTCACAAAGAGTCAGACATGACTTAGCAACAGAACAACAATACATAAACAGTAAGTGGGTATTTTTTCATCTGCACAATGAAAAGTTAAAGTAGATGGCTTCCAAGCTTCTTTTTCAGGTCCCTTGCCCACCCCACCCCACCCCAGTGCTTACCCAACCTCTTCATTTGATTAGGAAACTGAAGACCAGATAGGAAAGGATTTTCCTGAAGTCAGGTAATATGGGAACAGACTAAGTGCAAGGAGCACCTGGACCTTCCAACTCAGACAATTTTTGCTCTGTCCTATTGTGTACAAAAACCTTTGAGGAGCTTTCTACCCAAAGCCAGCTATAGCTGTAACAATTAAACAAGACTTATTTCCAGGAACAACTTACTATTTCCATCTGCTTATTAGGCTCAGAATTGTGATAGGAAGTTATTGTTTTTTTAATGTTTCAGTTATTCTATTTTAGCTGAAGATTTTAAAGAACTAACTAAATTTTATTTATTACCCCCAAGCTTCAAAATCTTCCATGCATTACTTCTCGACTTGGGCACTCCATAGTTTAAAGGAAATATTTGAGTAATGTACTCAGCTAATCATCTGACAGAGAGGTCAACACACCCTGCCTAAGAGTCTAAACACATAATTAGAAATACATTTATCTCAACAAGCCCAGCCTTACTGGATCCTACAGTTGAACTAATTTAAGTCATTTCTAACATGAGAAATCATTATCAGGATTCTGTCTTCTTTCAGCTCAGTCTAACCTTGTATTTCAGGAAATGAACAGTGGTGAGTTTAATCAAGGAACACTTATTACAACTCTAGGTTGAAGCCTTTTTCCGGGGAAAATATTTGAATAGAAACACATACTCTGTCATTCTATAGGAATTATTTTAAGCCTGCCACAGTGATACAATAAAACTTAGTCCAGCTGAGTAAACTTGAATTTAGAAAAAATGCTATAGAAATCCACAAAGAGGTAACTAAGAGAGAAGAGGCATAATAAAGTTTAAGGAGGAAGTATCATGTATATATTTATTTAGTAGATACATTTTTGCACATACGATTGGTTACACCTATATTCTGGCTCTCTTTTGTTATGAAATAAATTATTACAAAACTTAGTGACTTAATCTTTTAGTTATATCTCATTGTCCTGTGGGTCAAGAATTCCTACAGAGCTCAGTCCGGTGGTTCTGCTCCATGTGGAACTGGCAGAGGCCATCAGTGAGATTCGACTAGATGATGAAACCGACCAGGTGGGTGGCCTCACTCAGGTGTCTAGCACCATGACAGAGGCAAGACTGGGCTCATTTTGGACTGTTAGTCTGAGCACCTACACGTGTCCTCTCCAGCACTGAACGTTCCAGGGACCTTCTTATGTTGTGGTTCAGGACTCCCAGAGACAGTGTTTAAGAGACCCAAGCAAAACTAGAAGGGTTTTGTTTTGTTTTGTTTACCATCAATCTCAGAAGTACCAACCCATCACTTCTGCAATATTCGGGTCTAACAAGTCACTGAATCCAGAACAGATTCAAGGAGACAGGAATTTGATTCAGAAAAAAATCAAAGAACCTGTAGCAATCTTTAATTTCCCATACCTACTTTGCTCCCTAAAGAATGGGAGATAACTTACAGTTTAGAAGAAAAAAAAAAAGCTGATAGAAATATTTAAACAATTTCAAACAGCAGGTCATTAGGAAATAGTTCTGGCCTCTATCTGACATTTTTTGTGCACATTACCAATTAGGACCATTCAGGTGTTGACAGCAAGTATTCTGGTCTCAGTCTTGATTTCAGAGAAAACATATTCAACATCATACTTCTGACTTTTATGACTTCTGCAGGATTTTTGTAGGTACTCTTTCATCAGATTAAGTTCACTTCTATTTCTAAGTTTGCAAACTTTTAGTCTGAATGGATACTGAACTATGACAAATGCTACTGCTGTATCTACTGAGATTAGATGATTTTTCTCATTTGTTCTTTGAACATGATTCATCATATTGATTCCATTTCTAATACAAAGTTAATATTGAATTCCTGAAATAAATCCAACTTGGTCATGCTCTACTTACATGTCCTATTAAAAAAGCATTTTGAACACAACTTTGTAAAGCAACTATACTTCAAATAAAAGTGTAAAACACATCATTTTGATTCAAATTCTAATATTGAATTCATATTGATTCAAATTCTAATCTAATTATTCAAGTTCTAATAAATCACCTAGGAATTTTGCACCTATGTTCATGAGGGATTGGTGTGCAATTTTTCTGCTTTCTAAGATGTTTGTCAGATTGTTCTAAGACCTTATTTAGCCAGGGGGCAGGTGGGAGGAGGTGGGCTTACTCCTCTCCCTTTTCCCATTCCTTCTTTTGTCCTTCCCTCACAGGTCTCAACAATTCAGTTTAGGTGGGACCATTAGATGGGGTGGGCTTCCCAGGTGGTGCAATGGTAAAGAACCCACCTGCCAACGCAGGAGACACAAGAGATGCTGGTCTGGGTCAGGAAGACCTCTTGAAGAAGGAAATGGCAACCCACTCCAGTATTCTTGCCTGGAAAATTCCATGGACAGAGAAGCATGGGGTCACAAAAAGTCAGACACGACTGAGCACAGACAAACACACACACACACACGTTAGATGGGGCCAAGCAATGAAAGCATCCCGTGGCAGCTCAGAGCAGGGTGTCAGGATCTCAATAGGGCGAGACAGGCATCCACGAAGTAGAGATTGCAGCGAAAGCTGTTAGACCCTGGGTAGAGTAAAGAGGCGATCTGAGTAGGAGAGTTTCCTATTAAATTTCAGCCTTTTTTCTTTTATTTTAGATAAGCACGTGAGATTATAAATTCCTATCTAAACATATCTTCACTGGCATCACACAACATATGTACACACACACACACACACACACACACAGTTATGTATTTTTCCCTTACTTTTTGGTTCTATTTGTAGCCTAGTTTACATTATGATTCTTGTGAATTATTTATAGAAATGTGTGCTTTTAACTTTTCTGTATGTGGAAACCTGAATTAACTCTGACATAAACTAAGCTGCTATAATAACCTGAAAGTAAAGTGGCTCAAGTAAAAGGAAGATGTAGATCTCCCTCTCGGAGGCAGGTGGGCAAGCTGGCTGTGGAGACTGCTCTCATCTACCAGACAGTTCATTCTGTCTGTGCTCTGCTGTGCTTAGTCGCTCGGTTATGTCCAACCCTTTGCAACCCCATGGACTGTAGCCCACAAGGCTCCTAAGTCCTTGAAGATTCTCCAGGCAAGAATACTGGAGTGAATTGCTATGCCCTCCTCCAGAGGATCTTCCCAACCCAGAGAACGAACCCAGGTCCCCTGCATTGCAGACAGATTCTTTACCCTTTGAGCCACCAGGGAAACCCATCCATTCTGCTGCCCCCAAAAACCAGGGGGTGGCCCTCCTGTAGGGGAAGATGCCTCAGCAACACTTCATCTGCCTCCCAGCCCATGGGCAGGGCAGAGAGGACAATGAATTAAAAGCCATATCTTTTTTAAACCAAGTCAGCAGAAAGTTTACCAAGTACTTCCATCCCCAAACCATCTCCAGACCCAAGTATAAGAGCAGCAGACCCACCATGTTCCTGAAATGCAGGAGACTGCCTACAATGCAGGAGACCTGGGTTCAGTTCCTAGGTCCTGAAGATCCCATGCAGAAGGAAATGATGATCCACTCCAGTATTCTTACCTGGAGAACCCCACGGACAGAAGAGCCCAGCAGGCTACAGTCCATGGGATCACGAGAGTCATACATGACTGAGTGATGAAACCATCCACCCCCAAACCATCTCCAGACCCAGATACAAGAGCAGCAGAATCCCCATGTTCTGGCTAAACCTTGGAGAGTACTCATCCTCAAGCAACAAGGAGTTGGGGGGGCAGGGATATACCAGGGGCTAATTAGTAGCCTCTGCTGGGGGAGTTTTGTTATCTTTATGTTGGCCATTTTAATTTAATTACATTGCGGTAAGAGTGTGGTCTGGAGAATCTCAGTCATTTGAAATACATTCCTGGCACATAGCCCCTAAACGGCCAATTTGTATAAATGTTTCCTGTGTGTTGAGAAGCCTGCGTATTCAATGGTTTTGCACAGTGCTCCATGTCTGTCTACTAGACTGATGCTGCTAACTTCATTGTTCAAATCTGATATATTGTCTGCTTGATTTAACAAAGACAGAGATAGCTGTATAAATTAGTCTCCCACATCATAGTGAAAGTCATTGTTTTCTTTGTGCTCCTGTCTATTTTTGCTTTCCAGATTTTGAAGTTATCATGAGGTGTGTCTACACGCAGCCTTGTACAATCTTCTAGGGATCTGAATCCTTCATCAGTACAGAATGCAATCTGCTAACATTTTTGTTTTAAAGACTGCATTTTGTTATGTTTGAATGGCTGTATCCCCGTGTATTAATTGTGTCTTTTATAAACAAGAGGTATTTGGGTGGGGTTTTTTAAAATCTAGTCTAATTTTTGTCTCTTGAAGGGAGAGTGTTTATATTTAAGATTATTGTGCTGTGCTGCGCTTAGTCGCTCAGTCATTCTGACTCTGTGATCTCATGGACTGTAGCCTGCCAGGCTCCTCTGTTCACGGGGATTCTCCAGGCAAGAATACTGGAGTGGGAAGCCTATCCCATTTAAGGTTATCACTAATATAGAAATAGCTTCCCAGGTGGCACTAGTGGTTAAGAACCAGCCTGTCAATGCAGATGTTGAGAGACGTGGGTTTGATCAGAAGATGCCCTGGAGAAGGAAATGGCAACCTACTCCAGTATTCTCACCTGGGAAATCACATGGACAGAAGAGCCTGGTGACGTATAGTCCACAGGGTCACAAAGAATCGGACACAACTGAACTGACTTAGTACACACGCACTAACGCCACTAATGTACAAATTCATTTCTAACCTTATGCTTTTTATTTTTTGCTCTGCTTCTATACTGTATTTTTTTCATTTGTCATCTTTCAGAGTTCTACCCTTCCATTTCTTCATTTTTATTCTATTTCTATTCTCTCAGAGCTGCCCCAACTCAGTAAACATATGCAATTTTTATGAATTTAGAATCAATATTTTCATCCCTTCATCTAGATGGTATGACAATCTCTAAATGCTTTAACCTTTAGCTCTAGTATACCTCTTTCCCAGTATATTTCTGTCCATCTTCTAGTTCTATCTTGTTTTTAACACTCATAGACCAGGCATTATTTTTACTTTATGTAATCAGTGTTTGTTTATAATTATCATTTGATTACAGATTTCTTTCCTAGCCCTTTCTGACTTGCATTTCTGATGCTTGTTGCTATATTTCTTACTGAAGGACAAGTTTTAGGCATGCTTAAAGTTGACATACCAACTTCTCTGGTGGCTCAAACAGTAAAGCATCTGTCTACAATGTGGGAGACCTGGGTTTGATCCCTGGGTGGGGAAGTTCCCTGGAGAAGGAAATGGCAACCCATTCCAGTACTCTTGCCTAGAAAATCCCATACACATCCAATTTTCTGTCTCTAAAAATATATATTTTGCCCTCCTCTTGAAAAATAATTTTGCTTACTGGTATATCCCTTTTTCCCTCTTCTCTTAGCCCTCTGAGAAAATCATGTATTCTGCTGTGATTGTTATTGCTTTTACAATGTCTGTAACAAGTGTATCGTCTTTTCTTTTCCTTTCAGTTGCTTTGTAGTTTTTCCACATAATGTCTCGGTTTACATGCCTACTTGGGCTTCCCTGGTAGCTCAGCTGGTAAAGAAATCCACCTGCAGTGCAGGAAACCCTTTTCAATTCTGCGTTGGGAAAAGCCCCAGGAGAAGTGACAGGCTACCCACTCCAGCATTCCTGGGCTTCCCCGGTGGCTCAGATGGTAAAAGAATCCGCTTGCAATGCGGAAGACCTGGCCTGGATCCCTGGGTTGGGAAGATCCCCTGGAGGAGAGCATGGCAACTCACTCCAGCATTCCTGCCTGGAGAACCTCCATGGACAGAGGGGCCTGGCAGGCTATGGTCCATAGGGTCTCAAAGAGTTGGATGTCACTAAGCACAGCATAGCACGTGCCTACTTGTTTATTCTTCTCAAGGCAGAGTCCTTGAATCTGAGAAAAGATCTCTACCAGAAATTCTAGAAAATTCCCAGCCTTCACCTCATCTTTTGTTTCTCCCATTCTCCTTATTCTTTCATTCTGTAATTCTATTAATAAACTTATCTCAACCTTTTTAAAAGGTTCTATTTCTCATTGCTATCAATTCTATTTGTGATTAATTCTTACTTCAGTTATGTCTAAATTTCTGCTTAAATTACTCAGTAAATTTTTCATTTCAATTATTGGAGTTTTTCTCTATCAACTTTATATGGGTCTATTATGGTCTGATTGGTCATTTTTTAATACCTTCTATTCTGTAATCTTAAGTATACCTATTTTGTTTAAGCACATTAGACATTTGTCATTTATATTGTTTACAAATTCTATTACTGGCAAACCTTGTGATTCTCACTTGTAGTTTGCTGTTTTCACCCTTTCACAACAGTCTGTCTCTTCCATATTTTCATGATGGATTATAAGCTCATATTATTTGGACCCAATTTAGTGACTGAACAACAACATTTTAGAAATTCATCAGTGCATGTTCTTGAGGCCTGGGTTTCAAGTGTATTCCTCAAGAAGTGTTTTGTTGTGGTTTTCTCTAGGTGTTTGGGAGACAATTCTCTATGAATGTTTTCACATTTCTGTACCATCAGTGTTTCTGAAATAAGAACACTGGTAAACTTTATTAAAGGATAACAGAGGGAACCGTCCTACACTGTCAGTGGGAATGTAAATTGGTACAGGCACTGCGGAGAACAGTACAGAGGTTGCTTAAAAACTAAAAACAGAGCTACCATGTGACCCTCCAATCCCACTCATGGGAATATATCCAGAAAAAAAAAACATAACTCAAAAAGATACACACAACCCAAGGTTTATGGCAGCACTATTTACAATAGCCAGGACATGAAAGCAACCTAAACATCCATCAAAAGAGGAATGGATAGAGAAGATGTGGTACATCTATATAATGGAATATTATTCAGCCATTAAAAGGAAGGAAATTATGCCATTTGCAGAGATACAGATAGAACTGGAGACTGTCACCCAAAATGAAGTCCAAGAGAGAAAAACAGATATTGTATATTAACGGATATATATGGAATCCAGAAAAATGGTACAGACAAACCTATCTGCAAAGCAGAAATAGAACATAGACATAGAGCAAAAACAAACCAATACTAAGGGGTAAAGGGGGAGGGATGGACTGGGAGATTGGGATTGGCAAACACACAGTCAGTTCAGTCTCTATTGCAGCACGCCAGGCTTCCCTGTCCATCAACAACTCCCAGAGCTTGCTCAAACTCATGTCCATCGAGTCGGTGATGCCCTCCAACCGTCTCATCCTTTGTCATCCCCTTCTTCTCATGCCTTCAATCTTTCCCAGCATCAGGGTCTTTTCCAAGGAATCAGTTCTTCACATCAGGTGGCCAAAGTATTGGAGTGTCAACTTCAACATGAGTCCTTCCAATAAATATTCAGGACTGATTTCCTTTAGGATTGACTGGTTTGATCTCCTTGTAGTCCAAGGGACTCTCAAGCGTCTTCTCCAACACCACAGTTCAAAAGCATCAATTCTTTGGCACTCAGCTTTCTCTACTGTTTAACTTTCACATTCATACATGACTACTGGAAAAACCATACCTTGACTAGATGGACCTTTGTTGCCAAAGTAATGTGTCTGCTTTTTAATATGCTGTCTAGGTTGGGCATAGCTTTTCTTCCAAGGAGCAAATGTCTTTTAATTTCATGGCTGCAGTCACCATCTGCAGTGATTTTGGAGCCCAAGAAAATAAAGTCTCCCACTGTTTCCATTGTTTCCCATCTATTTGCCATGAAGTGATGGGACCAGATGCCATGATCTTAGTATTCTAAATGTTGAGCTTTAAGTCAACTTTTTCCCTCTCCTCCTTCACTTTAACTAGACTGTTCCAATTCCCAGTATTGTGCTTGGCCCCTAAGTTTTTAACTAAGTGTGTGAGTGAGTGAACCTATCTGCTAATCCTTTCAACCAATTACTTTTTGCTTATCCTGAATGTCACTAAATTATTTTTAATCTTCTATTATTCTCCCAAATCTATTGTATAAAACTCAAGTTATCATATCTGAAACCTTAACAAGATAAAGTGTTGAGGATGTGACAATTATCACTCTTATGTAACAATAGCTATGCTTTACATTACCTTGTTATATGGAAAGTAAAATGTATCTTAGAGGTTACAGTTAGCAGAGATTATTTTCTTTTTCTTTTGGCCACATCCTAGAGCTTGCAGGAACTAGTTTCCCCACCAGGGATCAAACCCCAGGGCTGAGTAATGAAGAAGCCAAGTTGTAACCACTGAACTGCCAGGAAATTCCCTAGCAGGGACTTTAATCTTATTCCCTTAGAATTCCCTTGAATTGCCACCATTCTACCTAATGATGTGATATAATCCAAAATTAGAATACAGCACATACAGCAGCAGTGGAAACATTTTACTGGTGTTTTCCAAGGAAACATTTTTTTCTACCTACATTTTTTCTTTCTGTCTTAACTGAGTCTTCCATTCACCAATGGGACCTGAAGGCTGGTGACTTTGAGGAATAAAGAATCTATATTCAGAAAAGGGTTGAGCATTTATTTCCAGGCTCAGATGGTAAAGATTCTGCCTGCAATGCAGGGGCCCAGGTTTGATCCCTGGGTTGGGAAGATCCCCTGGAGAAGGATATGGCAACCCACTCCAGTATTCTTGCCTAAAAAACCCTATGGACAGGGTAACCTGGTGGGCTGTAGTCCATGGGGTCCCAAAAGTGTTGGACACAATTAACACTTTCACACAGCTTTATTATCCAGTGATCGGATAGCTCAAATGATTCAACATTTAGGTAGTAGGAAACTCTTCAAATAAAAATATGTTGGTAACACCTAGATTAGCCTAACTCCCAGGGATGCTGCAATGATGATACCTATGAAGTATTCTTCACAAGAAGCTCTGTATATTTGAAGTGTAGTGTTATTTCCCCTCTCTTACCTATATTATTAAACCTTGCTTATTGTGGTTCACTGCATTTGGCCCCAGACTATAAGAAAGATAGCTGTAACAAATGTAGAGAGAATTGTTTTTTACTTATAGGAGCCCATAAAAGCCAATATGTGTAGTTAGATTAGGAATATCTTTAGAAAAAGTTAGGAATTATGAATTCCTTGTCCAAGAACTAGGGGCTTTCCAGGTGGCTCAAACAGTAAAGAATCTGCCTGTAATGCAGGGGACCTGGGTTCAACCCCTAGGTTGGGAAGATCCCTTGGAGGAGAGCATGGCAACCCCCTCCAGTATTATTGCCTGGAGAATCCCCATGAACAAGGAGCCTAGAGGGCAACAGTCCATGGGGTTGCAAAGAGTGAACCACCAAGCATAGCAGTAAGCAATAAAGAAATGCTTATCCTGGCTACTGGCAGAGCAAGACAATACAGAGAATTTGGGGGGTAATAACAGTAATCTAAACCTCATTTAATATAGTCAGTGAAAGGGTTATTGTTACCATCTTTCTAAATTCTATATATATGCGTTAGTATACTGTATTGGTGTTTTCCTTTCTGGCTTACTTCACTCTGTATAATCAGCTCCAGGATTGGGAACACGTGTATACCCATGGCGGATTCATGTTGATGTATGACAAAACCAATACAATATTGTAAAGTAAAAATAATAATATAGTCAGTGAAAAGGGAAGAGTCATACCTAGCAAAATTCACTTCAAATGTAGAAATTCAATACAAGCTGCAGTAACAATTTCCTTTTTCTCTCCGTCTATAGAGTCTGAGACTGCATTGCCTGATGACTGTAAGACTGATCTTTGCCTCAACAAAGATCACAGGGCACCAGCTGAAGGAAATAGGAGAGCTCGGTCTGTGCTTCCACAAGAGAGCACAGCTAATCTTTGCACTGAGATTGTCGCTGTTCAAAATCTACACACAGAAACTAACATTTCAGAGCAGAAACTAAATCACCTAAGTAGTCTGTGCATTTTAGGCACAAATGCAGGGTAACTGTGAACATGATTATCTAAAAGAAAATGATGTTGAGTAGGTTTATCTCTAGCATTTTCCCCCAAATTGTAGGTCACAAACTATCAGTGGACCACAGGATTGATTTAATTGGTTGAAATAAGCTTTTTAAAGAAAACAAGTGAAATAGACAATAATACAGTGAAACAGAAAAAGATAGATAAGAATAGGACAGAATAGGAAATACAGAAGGTACTATACTCCCACATAGTAAGTGTGAGTATAAATTTACAAACCTTTTCTATATATATTATGCATGCATGCAATGGGTCGCAGTGTAAAATGTATTTTTTTACTGTGGAATGGGTCAAACCACTTTGATTCTTCAAAGTTTTCAGCCTGACATACCTGGATGGGATGATTTGGGAGAATGGCATTGAAACATGTATAATATCATATATGAAATGAATCGCCAGTCCAGGTTTGATGCATGATACTGGATGCTTGGGCTGGTGCACTGAGACAACCCAGAGGGATGGTACAGGGAGGGAGGAGGGAGGGGGGTTCAGGATGAGGAACACGTGTATACCTGTGGCGGATTCATGTTGATGTATGGCAAAACCAATACAATATTGTAAGTAATTAACCTCCAATTAAAATTTAAAAAATTATATTAAAAAAAAGAAAATATCTGCTGACTCCTGGCCAAAAGAATAGTCTTGAAAGAGATATAATGTGGTTCACATTTCCCTGACTCTCCTTGAATTGGAGGGAGCCACTTGGGGGGCAGAGTGGGTAGGGGGTTACATTTTCTCACACACACACACTTTACCGTTATAATTTTCCCTCAGGCCCATGGTCTGCCTCTCGTGCATGACCTCCAGATGACAATCTCGTTACAAAGGCATGCCTTTCAGAACACGCAGGCTTGGCGGCAACTCCTGAACTGCCCTCCACAGGTCTCTCAGGTGAGTCACGGCCTGACACATGGCGTGAGAAAGATATCATAGCTATTCCTATGATATCAGAGAACACGGCCCGTGGCTTCATGGACTCACCAAAACTCTGGGTTATAATCAACACGGAGGCCTCATCTGGCCACCACTCAGTTCTCTTGCATGTGTGTGTGAGTGTGTGTGTGCTCAGTCATGTCTGGCTCTTTGCAATCCAGTGGACTGTACACCCACCAAGTTCCTCTGTCCATGGGATTTCCCAGGCAAGAATACTGAAGTGGGTTGTCATTTCCTCCTCCAGGGGATCTTCCTGACTCAGGGATCGAACCCGTGTCTCCTGCATTGCAGGCGGGTTCTTTACCACTGAGCCACCAGGGAAGCCCCACCCAGTCTCTTGGTTTCCCTTAAAACGTTTGCTTAGAAATAAAGTTTAAAAAAGTAAATCAGTGTGACCGCCAGTAGTAGAGCAGTGGAAAGTACTCAGCCTTTCAAGAAAAAGGCAGACACACGTGGCCTGGCCCCAGGCTACAGAAATCACCCACCAGGCAGCTGAGATCACACAAAGCATGGCACACACTGCGTTATACTTGCCAACAGTCCAGTGCCCATGCCAGGCAGATCAGAAAAATGAGCTATTTATTCAAATCAAATGAGCCGTCACAGGTTTTTCCACACAGCCAGTAACTAAAAAAGATGAGCATGAAAATGGAATCGACACCAGGTCAAAACAGTCATCATGAGCCAGAACCCTCAGAACAGTCCCTAGCACAGAGTAAGCGCTCCACAAGTGGAGTGGATTATTGCTTCTCTCACTGTCATGGACTTCACTCACCTCTGGACTGCTGCCTGAAGCAGGCTGGAGGACCACTCCAGGTCTGGCCATGACCCTTCCCTCTGTCCATGAGCATCAGCATGCTCACAGGGCCATGGATGGCTTCTCCCCGTCAAGGATGCAGCAAAGTCCCCTGTGTGGACCTGGACATGGCCCAAGACCTAGGACACTACCACGTGCTAGGAATGAGTTGTCCAGACCAAAAAAAAATCAACGTGAAATATTAAAAAAAAAAAAAGCTAAAGTCGAAGGTGTTTCCTAAAAGAAATATTTCTCAAGCAAAGGATTCATATGAAGAAGTACACAAGAGGATTCCTCTACCACGATCAGACGTGCCATGAGCCCATCCTGGTTTTAAACTGCAGTGCAGAGCTCCTGAGGGGGACAGCAAGTTGCCCTTCCTGACCAGAGAGGACACAGGTGACACAGGCCACGGAAGCAGGTACTGTCAGTCTCCTGGACCTCCTCCTCTGGCCCCCTAAATCCTGAGCCTCATAGCCCACTCTTCCCGAGCCCTCTCAGCATTCGCCCAGATTTATACTGCCTCCACTGTGCACATCCCCAACACAGAAGTTCTTCTCCAGCCATGCTATCATTTCTCACTTTAAATGAAAGCTTAACACTAGTCTAGAGAACTCTTCAGTGCCAATTAGAAAACGACAGCACAAGAAGCCATCTGCCAGTGTAGGGGTTACGGGTTCGATCCCTGGTCCAGGAAGATTCCACATATCGTGGAGCAACTAAGCCCCATGTGCCACAGTTACCAAAGTTTGCTGAGAGCAAGCTTCCTGTGGGCTGATGCAGACCACGTCAGGGCGCAGAGCTGGATAAGAGGAAGGAGGGCTGCATTCCAGGCTTGCTTGGCCATATGGCCAACGACCCCTGAGCAGTGGACAACCTATGCAAGTATACATGGCGGCCCAGCTAAATTCAACTCATTACATCATGCTGAATGGGACCATCTCCCCTCAACAGCACATCTGACTGGCCAAGAATGGGGACAGGGGAAGGTCTCTGCTGTTCTTGGCAAATTCCCTTCTTGAGCCAGGCACAGGTTGCATGCAGCCCAATTACCTGACAGTCTGTCTTTCCATCAGTTGAAACCTCTTCCTGTCTTTCCTAAAGTCAGTGTCCCCCATATAACTGACCAAGACATCAGAAAAAACCCATAGCACCCTACAGCTGGCAGGGCCCCTTATTTCATGGATGAGGAAACTGAAGCCAAAGGTCAAGAGTGCAACAGTGCTGGAGAGAACTCTCGCGGCTCCACTTCTGCTCCTGTGTACTTTCAACTTCTCCCTTTGTTAACCTCCTAAGAAAGGATGTGCTTCATAGCCACAGCTGACTTAGGCAGGGCTTACTATGGGCCTGGAATTTTTCCTTGATTAATTCTCTACCTTGCCCAGAAACCCCGTGATGGAGGGACTGTGACAATTTTCAATTTTCCTATGAAGAACTGAAGCACAAAGAGGTTAAGAAAAGTGTCATCTTCTGGACTTCCCTGGTGGTCCATTGCATAAGAATCCACCTGCCAACGTATAGGGTTACGGGTTCGATTCCTGCTCCAGGAAGATTCCACATGTCACAGAGCGACTAAGCCCGTGTGCCACAGTTATTGAAGCCAGTGTTCTAGAGCCCATACTCTCCAACAAGAGAAGCCACTGCAATAAGAAGCCCTTGCTCATCACAACCCGAGAGAGCCCACACAAAGTGATGAAGACCCAGTCATGCTCCTCTGCCTCCAGAATTGTGCTCTCACCCACTATCCAGTATTCTAACCATGCACAGGGTCCCAGAGCCTCATAAAGCCATCTAATTTAGCAAAGAGAAGATTGTTGGTGACATTCAATAAAGCAGCTTCCAATGTGGCAGAATCAAACGCTGGGTTCTAAAGGGCTAAACAAGTAGTGAGGGATGACAACAAACATGGTCACCTTCCAGCACCAACCCCAGCACACCAGAGGAACTTTCCAGAAGGAGCACACTGATGATCCTCACCACGGTGGAGTTGGAGCTCCTGTGCTGAGAAGCAAATTTCTCTGCAATCTTGATCCAGTCTTTCCCAATGTTCCCTCTCCATAGCCCTGGACACCAGTCCTCCTCCTCACTTTGATATGACTGCCCCTCACTGCTTGAGAAGGCCCCACACCCTGCTTGCCTCTGCAGCCTTCTTCCTGCTTCATGGCGAGCTCTGCGCTGGCCCCCACCTCCTGGGATGGGTGCCTCCTAGCTAGAGGCGTTTGGGGCACAGCTGTCAGCAACCTTCTCATCTCAGCCAGCACCCACGTGGCCAGGCCCGCCCAGCAGATGTGTGCCCAAGCCCCTCCCTGCCTCTGGTGGCAATTAATCTCCTCCATCCTAGGCACCTCCCTGATGCTCCAGCCATGTACATTTCACACTGTGCTTGGTGGCTGGCAAAATCTCCACTTTTAGAGATGGAAGCATGCTTGCAAAGCTCCAGTAATTCGCCCCAATGAACAAAAGCTCTGTAGAACTTGTCATGTTCTGTCTTGTATTTTATTAGGTCCATTTTACCTCCTCTATCAGACAGTAAACCTTCTGAACCCAAGGGCTGGGTTTTTGGGTTTTTGTTTTTGGCTGTGCTGTGTGGTTTGTGGGATCTTAGTTCCCCAACCAGTGAGTGAACCCACGCCCTCAGCAGTGAAAGCATGGAGTCCTAACCACTGGACCACCAGGGAAGTTCCAGGTTTTGTCTCTTAATGGTTATGCTGTGTACACTGTATGGACATAACATTTCATTTAATGAATCTCCTATTGATTGACTCTTGGGTGTCCTAATCATTTTTTTCCCTGAGCTGTAAGTATTGATGACTTACAATACTGTGTTAGCTTCAGGTGGTTTATTTAAAACAGCCAAGACAAGAAGGTAACCCAAGCGCCCATCAACAGATGACTGGCTTAAGAAGATGTGGTGTGTATACACACACACACACACACACACACACACACACACACACGTTCCATTGTATGCATATGCATATGTGTATATACACACAATGGAATATCACTCTGCCATACAAAAGAATGAAGTATTGTCCTGATTTTTTAACATTACAAACAATGCCACAATAAACACCTTTGGAGGAAAGGTCACTTTAGAAGAACTATGTTCAAGTGAGAAGTGCCAGCAGGATGGACAAGAGGGATGGTGAAGCATATCTGATATAGCAAGTAGGCCAAAGGGAGTGAACCAGGAACAGAGGTGGGTGGAGCTGCATCTTAGGAAGGGCCACCTGGGGGTGGGCACCTAAAGAGGGGGCCACCACTCCTTGCAAACAGGATGGGCTCTTTGGGGAAAGGATCTCGGTTTTGTGAGCTGGTGTGGAAGACAGTCATGTAAAACATATTTCGATGTTGAGGGGAGGAGATTTGAAGAAGTGCATGTCAGGGGCTTCCAATTTCTCTGATGGATATGGGAGGTGAGGTTGGTTACCGGGAGAGAGCGCAGCTGGTAGAGGGGCACATGTCGGCACTAGAGCTGAGAACATGTGAGAAGACTCGGGGGCCAGCCACGTAATTCACACAGATGAGGGCACCCTGAACACATGAGGACATGCTCTCAGGTTTGAGGCCCTGGGCTGGGTGCAGAGAGGAAGACTCCAGGTCATCAAGGGATTTCCCACAATCCTCAGAACTCCTTCTTCCCTCTCTTCACCCCAACTTGTCTTCTTTCCTCTTGCCTTCTAATTCTCTTTTTCCAATCTTCACTTCTCTCAATGTGGTACTTTTAGTGTTGTATAAAACCATTTTGGTTTCTTCCTTTCTGGGTCTGCACTCCACACTCCCCACTCCCCACTCCCTCCCAGACCCCCAAAGGACTTCAGTACTCCTCCAGGGTCAGAAATTACTTCTGCAAGATCCAGCCCATGGCAAAGGAGCTAATAACTATCCTGCCACCAGGTGGCGCTCCCCACCCAGTATTTTGGACTTCTGACTAGGCAGAGGGGTCCTTTTTGTGTGATGTGTATGGGATAAAATGAGTATAAAATTTTACACTGCTGCAAAGATTACTAAAATCTATACATGTATAAAAGGTTTATTACTCATGTAGGGGCCATTTCAGTTAAGGCAACTCAAGTTTCGAAATAAAAACAATGTTTATGCACAATTTGCCCTATGGGTCTCAAAGGTTTAAGATTCAAGAAAAACAAACACCGTGAAGCCATAAGCTTTTGCCCCTCCATCTGGGAACGGATAGAGACTTTCAACTAAAGAATGAGCTAGAGGCTGGTCAATTTCATAAATGAAGAAAGTGTATGTGGATTTCCCTGCTGGTCCAGTGGCTAAGACTCCGCACTCCCAATGCAGGGCGCTGGGTTCAATCCCCAGTCAAAGGAATTAGATTCCACGTGCCGCAGCCAAGAGTTCAGAAGGTGCAGCTAAAAGATCCCGCATGCTACAATGAAGAACTAAGACTCAGTACAGCGAAATGACTACACTAAAAAAAAAAAGAAAAGAAAAGAAAAGAAACTGAATGAAATAAAGCTCAGACACTCCAGGAGATAGTGAAGGATGGGGAAGTCTGGTATGCTGCAGCCCATGGGATCATAAAGAATCGGACACAACTGAGTGACTGAACAGCAATACTCAATCCACTTACTAAGTTAGATTTTCAGAAAACAAAACCAAACCAGATTCCAAAAGAAAGACGGCCAGGTAGAAACTGTTCCAGGAGTACAGTGGATAGCTAATGCGCCCAGTGTGGATCAGTCTACCAACTGGGATGCACAGCAAGACAGCTTCATTTTCTATGACTTGATTTTGTTTCTCTCGCTGAGCTTTCATTCACACACACACACACACACACGTTCCATTGTATGCATATGCATATGTGTATATACACACAATGGAATATCACTCTGCCATACAAAAGAATGAAGTATTGTCCTGATTTTTTAACATTACAAACAATGCCACAATAAACACCTTTGGAGGAAAGGTCACTTTAGAAGAACTATGTTCAAGTGAGAAGTGCCAGCAGGATGGACAAGAGGGATGGTGAAGCATATCTGATATAGCAAGTAGGCCAAAGGGAGTGAACCAGGAACAGAGGTGGGTGGAGCTGCATCTTAGGAAGGGCCACCTGGGGGTGGGCACCTAAAGAGGGGGCCACCACTCCTTGCAAACAGGATGGGCTCTTTGGGGAAAGGATCTCGGTTTTGTGAGCTGGTGTGGAAGACAGTCATGTAAAACATATTTCGATGTTGAGGGGAGGAGATTTGAAGAAGTGCATGTCAGGGGCTTCCAATTTCTCTGATGGATATGGGAGGTGAGGTTGGTTACCGGGAGAGAGCGCAGCTGGTAGAGGGGCACATGTCGGCACTAGAGCCTGAGAACATGTGAGAAGACTCGGGGGCCAGCCACGTAATTCACACAGATGAGGGCACCCTGAACACATGAGGACATGCTCTCAGGTTTGAGGCCCTGGGCTGGGTGCAGAGAGGAAGACTCCAGGTCATCAAGGGATTTCCCACAATCCTCAGAACTCCTTCTTCCCTCTCTTCACCCCAACTTGTCTTCTTTCCTCTTGCCTTCTAATTCTCTTTTTCCAATCTTCACTTCTCTCAATGTGGTACTTTTAGTGTTGTATAAAACCATTTTGGTTTCTTCCTTTCTGGGTCTGCACTCCACACTCCCCACTCCCCACTCCCTCCCAGACCCCCAAAGGACTTCAGTACTCCTCCAGGGTCAGAAATTACTTCTGCAAGATCCAGCCCATGGCAAAGGAGCTAATAACTATCCTGCCACCAGGTGGCGCTCCCCACCCAGTATTTTGGACTTCTGACTAGGCAGAGGGGTCCTTTTTGTGTGATGTGTATGGGATAAAATGAGTATAAAATTTTACACTGCTGCAAAGATTACTAAAATCTATACATGTATAAAAGGTTTATTACTCATGTAGGGGCCATTTCAGTTAAGGCAACTCAAGTTTCGAAATAAAAACAATGTTTATGCACAATTTGCCCTATGGGTCTCAAAGGTTTAAGATTCAAGAAAAACAAACACCGTGAAGCCATAAGCTTTTGCCCCTCCATCTGGGAACGGATAGAGACTTTCAACTAAAGAATGAGCTAGAGGCTGGTCAATTTCATAAATGAAGAAAGTGTATGTGGATTTCCCTGCTGGTCCAGTGGCTAAGACTCCGCACTCCCAATGCAGGGCGCTGGGTTCAATCCCCAGTCAAAGGAATTAGATTCCACGTGCCGCAGCCAAGAGTTCAGAAGGTGCAGCTAAAAGATCCCGCATGCTACAATGAAGAACTAAGACTCAGTACAGCGAAATGACTACACTAAAAAAAAAAAGAAAAGAAAAGAAAAGAAACTGAATGAAATAAAGCTCAGACACTCCAGGAGATAGTGAAGGATGGGGAAGTCTGGTATGCTGCAGCCCATGGGATCATAAAGAATCGGACACAACTGAGTGACTGAACAGCAATACTCAATCCACTTACTAAGTTAGATTTTCAGAAAACAAAACCAAACCAGATTCCAAAAGAAAGACGGCCAGGTAGAAACTGTTCCAGGAGTACAGTGGATAGCTAATGCGCCCAGTGTGGATCAGTCTACCAACTGGGATGCACAGCAAGACAGCTTCATTTTCTATGACTTGATTTTGTTTCTCTCGCTGAGCTTTCATCCTACCTGAGGTCTCCCGAAGGTCAACTCAGACCCTCAGGGGACCGGAGGAGCCTTGCCTTCCTGGACTTGTACACAGCTTCTGGGTCTAACATAGTAACATCTGGGGGTGGGGGATGCATGTGAGAGGAGGCACAATCCATTTAAGCATTTTCTACAGAAAGCTGGCAGGTCCTCTCTTTTCTTGGAATCAACAGGACTTCTCAGCCCTCCAATTCCCTTCCCTCTTGCCTTCTCTCTCCCCTCACCCCAAAAATGTTGAGGGACTTCCCTGGTAGTCCAGAGTTTAAGATTCCAGGCTCCCAAGGCAGGCGGCATGGGCTCAAACTCGATCCCACCAGCTAGAGTAAAGGTCCCAAACACCACAACTAAGACCCAGTACAGCCCAATAAATAAATAACAAAATCCAAATAACATACTCACCCCATACAAGCTCCCCAAGGCAGTGGGCACAGAGCTTAAGGCCAACTTGAATTGGAATGAAGGAAAAGGGAAGAAGACAGATGTTCTTAAAGATGACTTTGCCTCCCAGTGCCATCTTAGCATCCAGGGCAGGGTTTTGCAAAGGTTTCTCTCTACAGCACGTACATAGGATCAGCTGTTTCTTATTTAAAATGCAAATGTCAGGACTCAAAAAACTCAGGAGCTCTTGGCCAATGAAGTTTGAGAACCACTCACTAGAACAGGAGTTCTCCAAGTGTAATTCTTAGCCAAGCAGCTTTGGAGCCCTTAGCCCACCTTCTTAGAGATGCAAGTTCTCAGGCTCCAACTTAAGACCTACTGAATCAGGAACTGAAGTGGGACCCAGACACCTGAAGTTTAACAAGCCTCCTCAGCTGACTCTGCGCATGCTCAGATCTCAGAACTAACTGCAATAGCGCAAAGATTCTAAAGAAATGGTTCACACTGTTGCCTGCAAATTGGAATCACCTGCAAGCTTTTAAATTCAAATGCTTAGGCTCTATTCCAGACCAATTAAATCAGCATCTTCATGAGCGGAGATTTTTTAAGAACCTCACGTAATTTCGGGGCTTCCCTTGTGGCTCAGCTGGTAAGGAATCTGCCTGCAATGTGGGTAGACCTGGGTTTGATCCCTGGGTTGGGAAGATCCCCTGGAGAAGGAAACAGCTACCCACTCCAGTATTCTGGCCTGGAGAACCCCATGAACTGTTTAGTCCATGGAGTCGCAAAGGGTCAGATACGACTCAGTGACTTTCACGTAATTTCAAGGGCAGCCAAGGTTAAGAACCACTTGTAGGAAGTGGGGAAACTGAGGTATCACCAGGACTGTCTTACAATAAATAAACCCTCCCTGCTGGGATAGTCTGGTATTGTCCCCAGCCTGAGACTCTCTGCAGTCCTTATTATGGATGGAATAGGGTTACCTTACACCTGTGTGTTTACATGGATTAAAGACTTAAATGTAGGGCTTAACACCATAAAACTCCTGGAGGAAAACTGGAAACACCTCCTTAACACTGATCTTGGCAATGTCTTTTTAGATATGACACCAGAAGCACAAACCACAGAAGCAAGAATCAGCAAGTGGGGCTATATCAAACTGAAGAGCTTCTGCGCAGCAAAGAAACACATCAACAAAATGAAAAGGCCATCTGTAAGGTAGGAGTGTTTGCAAACCACATATCCGATTAGGGGTTACTATTCAAAATACATAACGAACTCATATAATTCAATGGCAAAAAGCAAGAAATCAATTTTAAAATGGACAGAGGATCTGAACAGAGTAGAATCTAAAACAGTCACTCCAGTACTCTTGCCTGGAAAATCCCATGGATGGAGGAGCCTGGTGGGCTGCAGTCCACAGGGTCGCTAAGAGTCGCACATGACTACGCGACTTCACTTTCACTTTGTACTTTCATGCATTGGAGAAGAAAATGGCACCCCACTCCAGTGTTCTTGCCTGGAGAATTCCAGGGGCGGGAGAGCCTGGTGGGCTGACATCTATGGGGTCACACAGAGTCGGACACGACTGAAGTGACTTAGCAGCAGCAGTGACTTCTCTGGTGGTCCAGTGAATAAGACTCAGTCAGTTATCTATTTTATATATAGTAGTGCTGTATACTTGAAACTAGCACAACATTGTAAATCAACTATATTTCAGTGACAAAAAGATGTTTTAAGTGTAAGGAGAAGAGGAAACTCCCTCCAGAGTATCATTCTGAATCAATAAGAATCGGTGTGTTCCTTTTCAACAAAGAAATTAAATAGTTCACTTATGGGGGGGAGGTCTTTTTAAAATTTATTTATTTTTTAATTGAAGGATAATTGCTTTACAGAATTGTGTTGTTTTCTGTCAAACACCAACAAGAATAAGCCACTTTTCACCATGAAAATCAGCAAATACCCATTCGCTCTTCAGCTTTTAGAGCTGCAATGTCCAATAAAAATGAGTCACATATGTAATTTAAATTTTCTAGCAGCCACAATTAAAATGTAAAAAGAAACAGGTAAAATTCATTAAAATAACATATATAACTCAATATGGGCTTCCCTGGTGGCACAGCAATAAAGAATTCACCTGCAATGCAGGAGATGTGGGTTTGATACACAGATGGGGAAGATCCCCTGGAGAAGGAAATGGCAACCCAATCCTATATTCTTGTCTGGGAAATCCCATGGACAGAGGAACCTAGTGGGCTACAGTCCACCAGGTCATAAAGAGTTGGACACGACTTAGTGACTAACACAACCACAGCCTAACCCAGTGTCTCAAAATATTATGTAAAAATGTATGACAGTATAAAGTTATTAGAGACATTTTATATTTCGAGAGAGGGAGAGTGTGGGATGATTTGGGAGAATGGCATTGAAACATGTATAATATCACATAAGAAATGAGTTGCTAGTCCAGGTTTGATGCATGATACTGGATGCTTGGGGCTGGTGCACTGAGATGACCCAGAGGGATGGTACAGGGAGGGAGGAGGGAGGGTGGTTCAGAATGCGGAACACGTGGATACCTGTGGTGGATTCATGTTGATGTATGGCAAAAACAATACAATATTGTAAAGTAATTAGGCTCCAATTAAAATAAATAAATTTATATCTTTAAAAAAGAGAGAGAGAGAGAGAGAGTCTGCCTACCAATGCAGGGGACGTGGATTTGATCCCTGGTCTAGGAACTAAGATCCCACATGCTGCAGGGCAACTAAACCATGTGCCATAGCTACTGAAGCCCACATGCCTAGAGCCTGTGCTCCATAACAAGAGCAGCCACTGTGAGGAGCTCACAGCACAACTAGAGAAAGCCCGTGTGCAGCAGCAAAGAGCCAGCTCAGCCACAGACACAAAAATAAGCCATCAAAAGAAAATAGTCAACTAACTTTTGACTATTAAACTTTTTGAAGAATTAAAAATTTTTTATTTTTAATATAAAAATTAAATAGTCAAACTCATAGACTCAGGAAGTAGAATGATGTTTACCAGGGGCTAGAATAAGGTAGCTGGGGCAAATGGGGAGATGTTGGATAAGCTGAGGATCAAATGCAAGGCATGATTATTCCATTAATAATACTGTAATTTACACTGGAAATTTGCTAAGAGAGTAGATGTTAAATGTTCTCACCACACTCGCCCCCACAAAATGGTAACCATGCCAGGTGATGGATAATGTGGTAATCATTTCACTACATATGCATATATTAAAGCATCACATTGCAGACCTTCAATATATACAATTTTTATTTGCCAATTCTGTCTCAATAAAATCAGGGAGAAAAAGAAAAAGGAAGGGAAAAAAAAAACAACCCACCCATCTAGAGTAACATACGTCAGCTGCACATCCACTGATGCGAATACAATTAGTAAAATCATTAGGATTCTGTTTACACCAAACTATACTAAATATTCTTTGTTTAAGAAAGTCAATTAGGTGCAAAACACATGTTCATTTGTTATTGGGCACTAATTGCCTACATAAAGTAACAACTGTACTTGAGACTTAACATCATGAAATTTTGAAGCCACCAACTCTCTTGAAAATAGGAGTACAACCAGAGCTCTGGTCTATGAGTTTGGAAACTGCATATGTTTCTCTTTAAACATGTGCCATGTTCAACCATATGTGGTTCCTTTAAATCTGTTTATAGATGGCAAGTATATTTAAGGCAGTCACATGTAGCAAACCGGTTGTAGATAGAATTGCACAATGTCTTTTTCTTCTCTTTGACTATCAGACTGAAGACTTGCCTGTTAGTTGACTTTAATGTGCAGGAATCACCCGGGGACCTGATTCAGGAGGTCTGGGTTGGGACCTGAGACTCTGAATTTCTAACAAATCCCAGAGGGTCACTTCCATCTCTCTCTCGCTAAGTGGGCACTCTGCAGTCCTCATCTTCTGCTTCATCTCAGCACCATGTGACATCGTCCTCATCACCCTCGCTCCCTTGGTTTCTTGGACACTGCTCTCCTGATCTTTCTTCTCTGTCTCCTCCTTTTCACTGTCCTTTTCAGGCTCATCTTCTGCCAGCTGTGAGCAATTAGAATTCTTCAAAGCTCAATTTCCATCAGCTTTCCATCTACTCCAAGCATTGCCCTGAGGTCAGTGGCTCTCCACTGAGGTGTATTTTGTCCCCCAAAGGACATTTGGCAGGGATGGATGGTTTCCACAGCTTGAGGGCAGGGGAGGTGCCCACGGTATCTAGTGGGTAGAGGCTGGGGATGCTGCTAAACACCCTACAATGCACAGGACAGCTCTCCCCTCAGAAGCATCCCCCCCCACATACTTCATCCCAACAAAGGCCTTTTGGTCAGTAATGCTGAGGTTAATAAGCTCTACCCTAGGGCAGTGCTTCTCACACTGTAGCGTGCCTGGCAACTGCCTGGGTCTGTTGTTGAATTCACATTCTGATTTAGCAGGTACAAAGAGGGCTTTTCTGAGGAGCTCCCAGGGGGTGCCAATGTGGCTGGTCCAGGGACCACACTTTGGATAGAAAGGCCCTAAACTATATCATGTCTGTGCAAGACGTCCATCACTGGCATCACCACAGGAGACCTGAACTACGTATCTCTGGTTCACAGCTCTCTTCCTTGAGCTCCACACATGATGGTCAACTACTGACTCAGCATCTCCCATGTGGGTATTAGAAACCTCCCCAAATCAACATTACTAAGCCATACTTGTGACCTCCTACCTCCAAATGCTGTCTTCTTTCAATGCTGTCTTGTTCAATCAACTCATTTTCACATCTCAGCTCTGGTGGTCTTCCTCCTCCAGTTCCCCAATCTGAATCAGTTCTCTGACCTGTAATGTGAGAATTAATCTTCTAGAACATTCTTTCTTGACTTCAAAGTACTTGTATCTCCCCCAATATGATTATCTGAGTAATGAGTTTCTGAATAAGCTCTGAGGAAATGAAATATTTCTATTTTTGCTGATCAGCATCTCCTTGGGCCCTAGAATGATGTCTGGTCCATAATAATATTTATTGAATGCCTAAGTAAAATGAATAAATGAATGAGTGAGTGAGTGAATATAATTGACAGCTTCTAAATACATCAATATAATGCAGAATACAAATTCTAAATAACTTATTCTGCACTATCACATAAATGCTTAAAAGGAAATTATGGCACCCAATCAATAATAACACGACTGAGCGACTGAACTGAACTGAATCAATAATAAGGAGTCTTAGAAATTATATCTTTAGTGCCCTTGAAGGTAACGACTCTATCTGTCTCCTGAAAGGATGAGAAACCTTTAAGTTTTGGTCTTAGACTCTAAAAAGAAGAGTCTTCATTTCATGAGTCCAAGCATGGCCTGATGGTGTAGAGGCTAATTTATTAATATAGTACATTTAATTGAGATTTTATTCATATCTTTTTGATTCAGAATGATACTCTGGAAGGAGTTTCCTCTTCTACTTACACTAAAAAAATTTTTTAAGTTGTAATATAGTTAATTTACAATATTGTGCTAGTTTCAGGTGTTCAGTTCAGTTCAGTCGCTCAGTCCTGTCTGACTCTTTTTGACCCCATGGACTGCAGCACGCCAGGCTTTGCTGTCCATCACCAACTCCCAGAGACTGCTCAAACTCACGTCCATCGAGTTGGCGATGCCATCCAGCCGTCTCATCCTCTGTCGTCCCCTTCTCCTCCTGCCTTCAATCTGTTCCAGCATCAGGGTCTTTATCAATGATTTAGTTCTTCACATCAGGTGGCCAAAGTATTGGAGTTTCAGCTTCAGCATCAGTCTTTCCAATAAACGTTCAGGATTGATTTCCTTTAGGATTGACTGGTTGGATCTCCTTGCAGTCCAAAGGACTCTCAAGAGTCTTCTCCAACACCACAGTTCAAAAGCATCAATTCTTTGGTGCTCAGCTTTCTTTATAGTCCAACTCTCACATCCATACATGACTACTGGAAAACCATAACTTTGACTACACAGACCTTTGTTGACAAAGTAATGTCTCTGATTTTTAATATGCTGTCTAGGTTGATCATAGCTTTTCTTCCAAGGAGCAAGTATCTTTTAATTTCATGGCTGCAATCACCATCTGTAGTGATTTTGGAGCCCAAGAAAATAAAGTCTGTCACTGTTTCCATTGTTTCCCCATCTATTTGCCACAAACTGATGGGACCGGATGCCATGATCTTTGTTTTTTGAATGCTGAGTTTTAAGCTACCTTTTTCACTTTCCTGTTTCACTTTCATCAAGAGGCTCTTTAGTTCCTCTTCACTTTCTGCCATAAGGGTGGTGTCATCTGCATATCTGAGGTTATTGTTATTTCTCTTGGCCATCTTGATCTCAGCTTGTGCTTCATCCATTCCAACATTTTGCATGATGTACTCTGTATATAAGCTAAATAAGCAGTGTGACAATATACAGCCTTAATGTACTCCTTTCCCGATTTGGAACCAGTCTGTTGTTCCATGTCTGGTTCTACCTGTTGCTTCCTGACCTGCATACAGATTTCTCAAGAGGCAGGTAAGGTGGTCTTGTATTCCAGTCTCTTTAAGAATTTTCCACAGTTTGTTGTGATCCACACAGTCAAAGGCTTTGGCATAGTCAATAAAGCAGAAATAGATGTTTTTCTGGAACTCTCTTGCTTTTTCGATGATCCAGCAGATGTTGTCAATTTGATCTCTGGTTCCTTTGCCTTTTCTAAATCCAGCTTGAACATCTGGAAGTTCATGTTGAAGTCTGGCTTAGAGAATTTTGACCATTGCTTTGCTAGTGTGTGAGATGAGTGCAGTTGTGTGGTAGTTTGAACATTCTTTGGCATTGCCCTTCTTAGGGATTAGAATGAAAACCGATCTTTTCAAGTCCTGTGGCCACTGCTGAATTGTCCAAATTTGCTGGCAAATTGAGTGCAGCACTTTCGCAGCATCATCTTTTAGGATTTGAAATAGTTCCACTGGAACTCCATCATGTCCACTAGCTTTGTTCGTAGTGATGCTTCTTGAGGTCCACTTGACTTTGCATTCCAGGATATCTGGCTTTAGGTGAGTGATCACACCATCGTGATTATCTGGGTCATGAAGATCTTTCTGTACAGTTCTGTGTATTCTTGCCACCTCTTCTTAATATCTTCTGCTTCTGTTAGGTCCATACCATTTCTGTCCTTTATTGTGCCCATCTTTGCATGAAATGTTCCATTGGTACCTCTCATTTTCTTGAAGAGATCTCTAGTCTTTTTCATTCTCTTTCTTTGCACTGATCACTGAGGAAGGCTTTCTTATCTCTCCTTGCTATTCTTGGGAGTGCTACAGTTCCAGATGCATAGCATTACTATAATAAAATAAATAACCAACAAGATCTTCTCCTTACTCAGTGACATCAAGTCCGGAAGTGGGGCATGTGGTCTGCTATGAGCTGATTGATGATAGTTGGAAAATGGTAACTGCTCCTGTCCGTCTCAGTCCCCTGACTCTTGTTCTCTCAGGACAGCCTGCCAATAGAAGGGCACCCCCCCCCCTTGCTTCTACCACCCTGAGGTAAGCCCTGTATAACAGGGCACCTTCACTCTGGATTGAAGTTTCTTCTTTTCTGCCTGTAGCTGGGTGGGCCAACTCCATGGAGTTGGGTGGTTGGAGAGGTGTCAGATGACAAGTCTATGCCATGGGCATCAAATTTAGCAAATGCTGGGTCTTAACCCCACCTGACACCAGAATGTATAGCTCAGCAGGAGAGAAGTGTAAGGAACTTGGCTCCCCCAGACCCCAACAATTCTGCAAATATCACGTTCTAAATGGAATCCTAAATGTCCAAGTGAACCTCACCAAGGCGGGACTTGATGCAGGTTTGGTATCTTGCACCTCTTAGGGAGAGATCAACCCTGCCCATCACATTCTCGGAAGAGAGTACTTTATCCTTTTGTATGTAAACCTTGATACGGTTTCTCTCCACAGGGCTTTTTAAAAGAAGTTTTTGGAAAACAGGCGATATCAGGAAAATTGTAAACTCACGTGTGACAATGGAAAAAATCCATTATATCCAGAGTCAGTAAAAATATCAGGAGATGGTGGGGGAGGCAAAGAATGGGAAAAGCTGCATGTTGATTTTTGACAGTGAATAAGCACACAGGCTCCTATGCAGATGAACACGGAGCTCCTTCAGACTTGTGGATCTTCTTCATCTTCTTGTAGGATCAGAGGAAAAAGCAGAACTGGCAACATATGGGAAACTGGATCAACGAAAAGGGACTTTCCTCTGATAAGTTTTGAGCAGGAAGTGGTCAGCATTCTCATGGTATGAAGATTATGGAAAATGAAAACTAATACTTACAAAAAAGGCCTAAAGAAATGAGCTCTGGA
>SJYC01074163.1:0-32268 GCA_006408675.1 Madoqua kirkii
TCTGAGACATTTCTGGAAAGTCTGATGGACTTCAGTTCAAAGAAAGCAAGAGGAGACAAACTGAGTGAAACTATGTAATGCGTGGAAGGGCTAACAAATGAAATATCACCCTTTGAATAGAAAAATTTAATTATATGAATACAATACATGAAATACATAAACTTTACACAGCAGAAAAGGCCAAAAGAAGGATATTTCCAGATACTGTACACTAAGAGCAAAAGACTAAAAATATTAGTGAATATGGGGAATGAATTAGTGAATATGAGGAATGTTCTATAAATATAAGAGCAAGTGAGCATGCATCATCTTGACTTGTTTAATGCTGCCTGTGGGAAGTGGTCATGAAACCCCCAAGCATCGTGCACACCCAGAGACAGTTTTCATCAACTCACAGTTAAGTAGGATGAAAAACACCGCTAATCCTCAAACTATTAAATTACAGCAAGCTTTAAAGATGCCATTCATGGGCGGAGGGGGGTGATAAGGAGGTGATGGAGGAGAACAGGTAGATTAGTCAGAAATAGGGGACAGAGAGAGAGGGCTTAGTGAGTGAGATTGGGGTCAAGAGAGCAACTAAAATGTGTCACTAGTTCAAAAACCACAATTCAACATGGCAGCCATGCCATATGGAAAGAGGAGATGTGTCATAGGGAAAAGAAAGCCGCTTACCCGATTAACTCAGGTTTTTCATCTACACCCGTACGTGCAAATGGCAATGCATGGCCAGCCCCACTTGAGACAACAAACCGTGCAATGGAAATAAGTGGTTGAAACAAAGAGTTAATAGTCTATGGTCCTCAATATTTTAAAATTGGCCTCTCATCAATAAACAACATTGAACATACAGCCCTACATATTTCTGTGTTAACACACTGGGGATATGATAAAATAGCCACAGACACACTTTCTAAAAGATGATTATATCTATTACATTCTCTGTCCACACCCCACTTTGGGACCTAGCCAAGGGTCTTAGTAGCAGACCAGCAACACACATGAAGTTCCACTAGGTGGCGCCCGCACCACATATGTGCAACCACAGTCAGCATCTAAATCCGTCAGACACTAGGAAAATGACAGTCAAGACATCCTTGAAACCGTGAACACAAGCAGCAACTCTACTGGTCAGGATCCACAGGACTTCGAATCACTTCTCCACCTGTCTCTGTCACTACTCAAATCTGTTCGGTGTGCCTGCCCAAACTGTCTTCACATGTTAGCCCTGAACAGAACTGCCAATCCTATATGGTTAGACTATGTCCCTCCTGAAAACAAGTGCTGAGAGGGAAGCAATTTGAGTTGAAGGGCAGTGGGTTAAGAGCGCCGAGGTCTGGACACAGGAGAAAGAGAAATCGAGCATATCTGGGGGCTCGGGCTTTCCTTGCTGAAAGGATCCCCTGTTGACTCTCCTTGGTATCCCAAAGAAAGATGTGGTGCTTCCTTCATGGGCTCCGCAAACCAGCTGCTTCAGAAGCACTTAGGGAGTTTCCAAAATGTCCTGGGTACCAGAGATCAGGATCTCTGGCATGAAAGACTGAAATCCACATGATATCTAAGCTCCTTGGGTGATTCTGAGCCCCTGTAAAATTGGGAGAACCAACTGGTCTGAGTGGACAGAGCTGGGTCAGTTTGGGGTAGGGCCATTTACAGCTTCATGGATCTTGGTAGTTGACTTAACACATCTGATTGCACCTTCATCTCTGAGTTAATCCATCCTCTTTAAGATGGAGCCCCTAATACCACCTTCAGGGAGCTGCTGTAAAGATTTAATGGAATAAATTAGGCGCTGAACTTGGCATTTGCTGCTTTATAAATGTGACTCCTTCCCCTCCACTTCCCTCTCCAGACCCCACTAGATAACGCTGTCCAGGTACCAGTGACCTCATCTTATGCCCTTCATCCCAAGATCCTTCTTGCTCTCTCCTCACCTGTCACTCCCTTGGGGGTCTGCCCTCAAGAGGAAAAGCAAATTGGTGATGATTTTACAGTTCATTCTTCCCATTCCACTTTCACTGAAGGGCAACTAAATGGTGGGAAATGAGACCCAGGGGAGAGAGATGAGCCTTTATGCCCTTCATCCCAAGATCCTTCTTGCTCTCTCCTCACCTGTCACTCCCTTGGGGGTCTGCCCTCAAGAGGAAAAGCAAATTGGTGATGATTTTACAGTTCATTCTTCCCATTCCACTTTCACTGAAGGGCAACTAAATGGTGGGAAATGAGGACCCAGGGGAGAGAGATGAGCCCTATAAAAGATTGTTATTTAATGCATTTCTTGTTTAGTTGCTAAGTTATGTCTGACTCTTTTGCGACCCCAGGGACTGTAGCCCACCAGGCTCCTCTGTCCATGGGATTTCCCAGGCAAGTATACTCCAGTGGGTTGCCATTTCCTCCTCCAGGGGATCTTCCAGGATCGGGGATTGAACCCCTGTCTCCTGCTTAGGAGGTGGACTCTTTATGAGACTGAGCCACTGAACCACCAGGGAAGCCCACCTACTGCATACCACCTGGTTACAAGCGGTGGTGGGCCACTGCTTGGACCTGGCCCGGGAGTATTATCCACTGTTGCAAGGCGACTTCAGGACAGCAGGCTGGTTCTAACTGACAAGAGAGTCCATACTCCTCCCACTCCTTGCCAGTTTTTTTTAGCAGCAGAGTCCCCCTGGACAAAGGGCCTCAGATATGGGTTCATGGAGATGTTCCTACCAAGTTCTTTGGCTCATGCAATTCACTATTGTAAAAGCCTCTGGGATGCCTGACCTGCTGCATCTCCTTGGCCAGTGACGAGTGAAGCAGTCATGTGTATCGTACAAGACAAAGACGGTGTTCTAGGTGTCTGTCTCTGGCCTTTGCTTCAGGGGCATCACCAGCCAGGATACTGAAAACTGTTTTCTTGTGTTAGAAGCATCTGCCCATCTCACTGTGACCATTGGTGGGCTCTAGGGATGTATGAAAATTGCCACAAGGCCACAGGGACTTCCTCTTACCCTCCAGAAACTAACAGACTGTTTCTGGAGGGTGCTTGTGAGACACTGGCACTCAAACCTCCTCAGTCAATTAGTCTGGGCTCTTCCAAAACTGTTAATATAAATCACCAAGAGGGAGATGGGATGTTTATACAAAGAAATACAACCACTGAAATGTCATGGCAAACATGTTAGAAACTGTCAATACTTACAACCCAAGAGCAGGGTAATCTTGAAGGCAGAGCACCGGATCTCATCCAGTTTCTTAGCCCACATGCTTGAAAATTGAGATAAGTTGAAAGAATATGAATTTGAATGTGACGGAGAGTCTGGCCCATGTCAGCCAGGGAAAGTTCCACCATGCCAGTTCAGAAGCTCAGGCTCAATGAAGCAGGTGGGGATTCACTCTGCATGTGTGGGAAAAAGACCAGTGTTAAACCAGGATGTTAAACACACCAAACCAGTGCTTCCCAACAGAAGAATCCACCTGCAGTGGCAGCTCCTTCTCTTTATTCTTTGCAGGACACGAGACTGGCCGTGGGCCCTAAAGCCGAAAGGGGAGCTGAGAGGGAGGGGGAGACAAAAGAGATATAAAACCCTCAAACAGGGTGTAAATGCCCTGCTGCCATCTCCCCGTCACCAGTGCGGATGGCCCCCCTGTCACCAGGCCTTCCGCCACACAAGCTCCTCACGAGTTTGGGGCTTTTTCGCTCTTCGTGGCCCTCCCCCCTCACTATGTTGGTTGGCTGGCTTGTCTCATGTTTGCCTTCGTTACATTAACTCAGTGACATGGATTCATTTTCAGGCCTTGTGTTCTCCAGAGAACATCTCCTTTGGAGTCGCCCTCAATCACATTCTGTGGTCGTTTTCCTCCCACACTGATATTTGTATTTCTGGAGACAAGGAATTCCCAGTGCCTCTTAGGCTCAAGGGTTCAGACTTCCAGCAGAGGGGACGTGTCCCACTACCAACTGCTCCTGAGGTCCGGCATCCCACCGCCCAGCTGGTCAATCTGCTCCCTAGCCAAGGTTCTCTGCCCACTTGAGTGTGTGCAGAAGAGGGGTCCCCACACCCCATTGTAAAGCGGGGCCAAAAATACCTTACAGGAGATGCAAGCTGGATCCCCTTGGTGAGGACCACAAAAGGTCAACAAAAAGCGTGTTTTATGGTGGGGGGGGGGCGGGTCAAGGACAGCCTCCTGAAAAAGAGGCGTGTGCATCCTTGCTGTCCCCGTCAGCTTCTGTGGGAACAAGACAAGACGACACCCAGACTGCTACATCACTGTGGCCCCTCTCATGTACTCTGTACTCCCTGACTACATGTAAGAGATCAGCTGGACCTAAGACTGGACAGAGCTGGGAGCAGACGTGAGGATGGGCCAAGAGACCTTAAGAGACCCTGACTCAGCCGTGGGGTTGCAGCTATACTCAGCCTTTCTCTGCTCTACAGACTGCAGTTGTGTGTTTCACCTTTTTTGCAGCCATAATACTTACCTGCCCAATGTCTCTCTTGGCTTGGATCCTACAAATGCCCAAGTCGTGCTAAGGTACAGTCTCTATCCAAGGAGGAAGGACAGGTTCAGGGCTGGAAGAGGTTGGGAACCCCTTCATTGCAGCATGGGATCCATGGGCAATCCGGAGTCTCTTCCACACTCAGAGCTTGGCAGGTGACCTAGCAGTCATGTTCTTCTGGTGGCCTGAGTTGGTGGCTTTCGAGCCGAGCCATCTATGAACAGCTCTAATGATACAGGACTCCACAGAGGACCCTCAGGAGATTAACAGAGTGACTTGTCAAGATACAAAGGAATTAAAATGAAAACCACCTGTCACTGTGCTTTGGGTCATTTCCTACAACAAACCACTGTGCTTAAGGTACAGTCTCTATCCAAGGAGGAAGGACAGGTTCAGGGCTGGAAGAGGTTGGGAACCCCTTATTGCAGCATGGGATCCATGGGCAATCCGGAGTCTCTTCCACACTCAGAGCTTGGCAGGTGACCTAGCAGTCATGTTCTTCTGGTGGCCTGAGTTGGTGGCTTTCGAGCCGAGCCATCTATGAACAGCTCTAATGATACAGGACTCCACAGAGGACCCTCAGGAGATTAACAGAGTGACTTGTCAAGATACAAAGGAATTAAAATGAAAACCACCTGTCACTGTGCTTTGGGTCATTTCCTACAACAAACCACTGTGCACGGCCCCATGTTGAAATACGCTGTGGTTTCTGAGTTGTGTTGTTGTCAGTTTCCCTTCCTCTTGGTTCATTTCAGAAGATGTTTATCTTCAAGTGCTTCATAGTTTATAAATCACCAAAATAACTTAAACTTTGTATAGTTATGTGTTTTAATAGAAGAAATTTATGATGCCAACAGCCAATTTTCATGGTGCTATCTTTGCTTTCGCATAGGCACCTATGAAGCACAATCGAGTTCACCCTGGCTGCCAGGTCATTGGCTTTGTCGATTCCAGAGATTATTTTGGGAGTTTGTGGCCCTTATTGATTACATGGCCTTTGGAAATAATACATATAGCCATCCTCAGAGTAAAACTTTTCCATATATGAAGAAAACACAGTTATCTCCCAGATAATTTGAAGTCTGGGATTTGAAGCTATCTTACAAAGGGCACAGACGCCTCTGTAGATAACTTCTTTCATGAAATAAAAACGAACAGGTCACATTTCAGACTTTGGACTCATGCAAATTTATACACACTTAGAAAGTATGTGTGTCTTCAGAACATCTTGGTCCTTTCTGGTGTTTTCTTTTCTTTTCTTTTCTTTTTTTTTTTTTTTGAGTACTGAAGCTTTCTCAGTGTTAATGGTGGTAAATCTCTGTTCCTCCCCTAGCCTCCAAATTTAAAGGAATCCATGTGACTGTCATCTCTGCTTGCTAACTCCAAATAAACCTATGCTCTTGGGGTTCTCCTTTAGAGTTTATCATCAAAGCTGTCTGACATGATGGATCAAGTTTTCAGATAATTACAAGTATACAGTATTAGTTAATAAAGCAATTTGAAAGATCATTGGATGAGGCAACTTTTCTTTGGAAACAGTACTTTGCCATGCAGATAAAAAAATCTGTCTTAGCTCAGCTGCTGTAACAAAACATCACAAACTGCATGACTTAAAGAACAAACATTTATTTCTCACAAGTCTGAAGCATGGAAGCCAGTCTGAAGATCAGAGTGCCAACATGATCTGGTTCTGCTGAGGGTACTCCTGTGTGTACTGCCAGCCTCTCTCCATACCCTCACACGGTGGGAACACAGCAAGTTAGTCCCCTGACTGCTTCTTCTAAGGCAGTAATCCCATCACGAGGCCTCCAGTCTCATGACCTAACCACTTCTTAAAAACCCCACCTCCCAACATCATCACACTGGGGGATTAGGATTTCAACGTACGAACCTGGAAGAAAAGAAACATTTAGTCCAGAGCCACATTTAAGCAGGTAAATTACCATCAAAAGTAAAGAGCATGACTTTGCATACAGAGCACTTTATTCTTCTCCCACTTGTAAGCAGACTATGTCCATCGATGACAAAGATGTTTCTGTTTCCCCAAAGAACCCAATAACAGGCCCAGGAGAGAAAGAGCAAAGAGCGCTTGAGCTGTACCACCTGCTGGGGGCCAGCACTTGGTCTGCACAGAACGGGGCACTAGATGGTTGAGTCAATTGGCTGAGGAGTTAACTGTGTCTTTGTTTTTACCACTAATTAACTGATACATTTTAATGCCATATAAGCAGATTCAGCCTTTTTTTTAACCCTATTGCTATACATACCAGTGCCTCTTAAGGGTAGAAGTACAGTTCTTGGTGAGTGTGTGTATATGTAATAATCACAATTACAGGAGAATCAAAGTCCCACATCCTCTACTTGCCACTGTTGTCCCAACAGTATTTTATGCAAGGGCAGAAGACAAAGACTCAAGTGCAAATGGAGACAGAGAGAACTGAAAAAGATGACTTGATGCTTATATAATCCTATTTTCCCGCTTCCTTTGTCATGTATTGGTGACTCTCAAATATGGGCAATTCCAGGGCTTGGAGAATCTTAACACGTTCTTCTGGCAAGACATGGGTGAGCCGATCACGGCAGCTGAGCTTCTCCTTGGTAGCAGTCACATTTGGCAAAGAAGGGCTAGGCTGTCTCTTTGAACACCTGACTGTAGGTCACGTGATTATCTGTGGCCAGGGCATTTTTCAGACACTGCCAGAAGTACGGGTGAGCCTGTGGGTTTGTTGGCCACTCAAGGACAGAACTGCCACAGAGCCTCTTCCGGAGTTGGAGAAACTTGGACTTCTGAAGGGGCTTCTCAAGGAATATCAGGATGATTACATCCACTTTTTCATCCATGAGCCTCTGATGGGATAAGTAAAATGCTATCTTAAAATTCTCAGTCTTTGCGTACTTGTCTGTCATCACAAACACTGTCTTTTTGCTAAGCTGTATGCTCTGGGAAAGATTTTCCAGAACAGGCTGCCCTGGTAACCAGTCTCTTTCCTCAAGACATAAATTAAAACACTTCTCTCTCGGGTCTTCCAGTTTGGCCACCAGCTCGTCCAAAACCCACTCTGTCACTGCTGGGTCTTTAGTGTCATATACAATGAAAGCATCATAGCAAGACTTGGGTGATATCAGACGTCGATACCCTTTTATTTTGGCTTTACAGAAATGATAACTATACCACACATCCCAGAAATAGAGATGGTTTGCTGTTGTGATCATCATCAGAGAGAGAACTGTTGATATGGAAAGTGAGAACAGGATGAAGTTAGTCAAATCTAACTCACAGGTGTACAGATCCAGAGAGATGACACTCTGGCCCTTGTGTGCTCCTGGTCCCAAGCAAGTCACATCTGTGGCCAAGTAAGGAATAATCACCTCGGTATGGTTGACCCACCAGACAAACCACACAGCATCACAGTTGCACAGAAATCGATTGTGATGCAAAAACAAAATGTTCAGATTGTTGAGGACGTTTTCTGGAAAACTTGTCTTTGGATAACCTGAATTTTATTTGAGCTGAGGTCCAGATGTCGCAACTGGAAAGCACCTTGGAGAAAATACTTTGTCAGGCCCCTGATTTGATTATTCTTAAGTATGAGTTTCTTGAGGCTGTGGGAACAGTTGGATAATCTCTCAGGGACAGTCTTCAGCTGGTTGAAGCTGAGGTCCAAAGTTTCTAGATTCTTCAGACTCTGTAGTCCTTTCCAACTGAAAGACTTGAGCCCATTTTTGGCCAAGGAGAGAGTCTTTAGATTTGGAGGCATACTATCAAAAACTCCCAAAGGTAAGAAACTCAGAGAATTTTCAGAGATGTCTAGCTCTTCTAAGTTTAGCAGATTCTTAAAGAATTTTAAGTATCTGTTATCACCATCTCTCCATAAAATATCCAAATGGTTGCCTCTGAACTCCAGGATTTGGAGAGATTCACTCTCCATGGTCCTGCTGCTGGAGGTAGAGATGTCATTATAGTTCATCATCAGTTTCTTCAGAACCTTGAGGTTCTTGGTAAAATTTAGCATGTGAGTAATTCCTTCTGATTGAAAATAATGGCTGTTACTACTTATATCTAGGACTTCCAGGTTGTGCAGCTCCTCAAATGCCGTTGAGTAGAGTAAATCAAGCCGATTGTTAGAGAAGTCCAAATATTTCAACTCCACTAAAGGCTGAAATTCACTTCCATTAAGCGTCTGGCTAATGCTATTTCCTGACAAGTTTAGGCATTTGAGGAAAGAAAGATGCTGGAAATCAGAAGACTTGATAAAAAATATATTATTTCTACTAAGATCCAAGGTCTGCCCATACATATAGCAATCTTCACTAAGAGGTAAGAAAGAAGGAGGCTCTTTGCTCTTGGACCGGCAACTCCTTGCATACTCATCATATCTGAAATAATGCAATGCTTCAAGGACCTGGGGCCCATGGCCTTCTACAGAAGCTCTCATGTTAGAGCAGAAACCACCTTCAGTTGAATCTCCCGAAGGTGATATTTTATTCACTGAAAGATCAATGAATTTCATGTTTTAAACTCTTTAAATATGCTGAGGTCAGCAACTTTAATAAAGTTAGTGCCAAGATCAAGAACTTCAAGATTGGGAAGATTACGTAATGGGAAGAGGTTTAAACTATTCAGCTCTTTAAAGACATAGCCTTTGATTCGCAAAACTTTCAATTTTTTCAGTGAAGAAAATGCATCTGATAAATTTATAACTGCATGGTAGACCTGAAGATCATAATTGAAAGACAGATCCAAGTTGACAAGGTTATGAAGACAATGTAAAAATTTGGCATCCCCAATTTCTTTGGCTAAGAAGTTTTGGGAAAGATCTAGTTCTTTAAGTTTGTTAATGTTTTTAAACCATCTTTGGGGCACATGCTGAAGAGAGTTACTGTGTAGACGTAAGACTTGCAATTCTGTCAATGCATCAAAAGCATTTAGATCAATCTGTAGCGGAGAATTATTTTCACAGGGTGTGCAAGGAAATGGAACATTATAACAACGAGGGCAATTTCCACTCAGATCAAGAACTTGTAGTTGACTGAGGTTATTAAAATCATCTTCTTGGATTTTTGTAATGATGTTGTTGTAAAGATAGAGTTCTGTCAAACTAGATGGCAAAACAGTGGGGACAGCTGAGATATTGTTATCTTTTAGGGAGAGCAATTTTAAATTTCTCATATTTAGGAAAGCATCTTTTTCGATAGTAAATGAAACATTACAAGGGTTACGATAGTAACAGTTTTGGCCCAGGTAGAGTATTTCTAGGTTGGCCAGTTCGGTTAGATTCTCCTTCATGATCAAAAAGATGTTGTTGGCCTCCAGGCTCAGCAGCTGTAAGCTGGGAGGAAGATCCTGAGGTATTTCTAGAAGCTGGTTTCCATCCAGGTAAAGAGATTTTAAATACATGAGTTTGCTAAAGCTATTGGGTTTAATCTGTAGCCTTTTGGTGCACACGTTGTCTTTTGGCCCCAGTCTAACAGGTACACAGTTGCATCTGAAATCGATCTCCACCAGATGGTCCAGCTGGTGGAAGGAGGCTGAGAGATGCCTGCGATGTGGTTAATGGTGAGGGTAAGGTTGGTGGCATTAGCAGGAATACCGCCAGGGATTTCTGTCAAATGCTTGTCTGTGCAGTCCACAATCACATGGGCATTTGGAGCATCCAGAGTGACATCACAGGGCAGAGTTTTAGGAAACCATCTAGCCCCAAGGAGTTCAGCAATTAGGATCATATTAAAAAGGACAGGAAACTGTCTCTTCAATGTCCACATTGGAAACACCTGAAAGTATAAGAAAGAATAAATCATCCGTTTAAAATACACCAAGATCCAGAATTTAAAACTCCCGTTTGCTGCCTCTCTTTTGCTCCATTTGAAAAATCAACAGTTCAGGTTTATTGTTCCCAACTGTCTAAATAGCATCCCCGCCCCCACCGCATGACTGTAGTTGTCAATTACTGAGGTTCATAAAAACGTACATATTTCGCTTTCAGCATCTTAGCTTTTGTTATATCGCTTTTCAGATGGGGGAAGCACCATTTTCCTGTTCCCTGTTACTTAGAATGTTATAATGGAAGAGCCGTCAATATGCTGCCAAAGTCCGAAATGCAACTACACCTGGTGAGAAAACCTTTAGTGCAATTAACATTTGCTTGCTAGGCCCACTCTGGTACACGTTGCAAGAGTCCTTTACCACATCTGAGCCTCTTAATATGCTAAGTAGAGAAACATTTTACAGACTGAGACATAGCTCAGCGATATTAACTGATCTGTTTATGGTCACCCAACTCCTGATATTTTTGGCACTGCTATCTATAAGTCCACTTTCCTCTTGGACTATTTTTGGAAATCAACTCCAAGATGACTTGGGGATGAGCATTTTCCCTACACAGTGGGTTTACATTACACAGATTTGGAAAGGGGATAATATAGTAGGGTGCCAGCTGGGTGATCCCCAATTGATCAAACAGGATACTCATGGGAATGAAAGGGGAGGGGCTTTAATAATTTATGCCAAGACTATAGGCACAAAGATTCTCTCAGACCAACTGGGACATGTGGGACCTACTCTTACAGGTAATTGTTGGGCATCTATGTTTAGTATGAGAAACACCTGAACCCTGGGCAAAAAAGACCTTAAGAGGGAATATGAGACATAATGAAGAGTTTTACTAACCACCCTATTAACGCGAGCTTGCCTTGCATAGGGGGTGGTTTAACCACAGACTCACTCTCAAGTTTCAGAATTTCTATCAATATTTTCCTCCAGAACACTGGTTTTCATTTCTCCTGTGTTCATCCACGGAATGATCTAGCCTGGGTCACTGCAACAGTTTTCCAGCTCAACTAATGCTTTCATCCCCTCAACTGACTGAATCAACCAGTCATGCTCATATCTAATAAATCCACTGCCTACTTCTCTTAATTCCTTTAATAGGGGATAAATAAGCAGAACTTTCCCTCAGCATTTTCTCTACTGCAAGATGGTTAAAGAAGGAGTTCAAAGAGCTTCTTCATATATCTTTGCACACCTAAAGCTTGTTAATTTGTTATCATTTTATTAAGTCTTTTCCTCCCATTTCTACATGTTTTCTTGCACCTGTCCATTTTTCTCCTTGTCTATTCCCACCCCCGTACTCCACTTTGCCATGAGGTTTGACCTGGACTATCATCACACTGGACTCCAACCTGGTCTCCTTGACTCCCATCTTCCTCTACAATTCCTCCATCAAGAGCATCAGAGCAATCTTTATAAACATGATTTGGATCAACTACAATGATCACTCATCACGTTTTGAATGAAGCCCAAAGTCTTTGCCATTGTTTCTGTCACGCATGTTCTGACTCTAGCCTGCCACATTAACCTTGAACCGCTTTCCCCTTCTTTGACCACATGGCAGATATCCGGCCTGTTTTCTGTTCCTCATTTGAGCCAGTCTTAGCACTTGCACTTCCCGCTTCCTGAAATGATCTTCCTCCTCCTCTTCCCACGGCCAGGGAAGGGTCATGCTCATCTCCTGGGAGTCTGCTCAGATGACACATCCCCAGAGACGCCGTCTCTGAGCAACTTTTCTAAACACCCTCCATGTAATAACAGTGATAAAGACAGGAGCAGTAATTAACTTAGATAGCATTTAGCATATGCTGGGCAAAGTTTGCTGTGCTTTACATATGTTAACTCTCTCATTTCATCTTCATATTAAGCGCGTGAGGGCAGCATTAGAGGTCTTTGATCCCTTATCCACAACCTTTGCAACTAGATGTGTCTTGGAACTCAGAATTTTTCAGATTTTAGAAGACAATGTGATGCATATTATGTAACACTCCAACTGGAATTTGGAGCAGCATCTCATAATCAAACACATAAAAATTTGTGCAGTAAAGCACAGGATTGTCCACTCTAAGTGGGATTTTAAAAAGAAGAACAAAAACAACAAACACTAGATCATCTGGTTCTGGTCTAAGATTCACTTCCAAATGAGTTCAGATTAAGTTGTGCTTACCATCAGCTGAGTTAGGACAAAGCTTTCAGTTTAGGGATTCTGGAATTGTAGACCTCTGTTATTATCCCCATTTTACAGATAAGTCAGCTGTGGCAGAGAGAGGTATAGGTACTCTGTATAGACTACTGTGCTTTATTTCTTTCATAGTCTTTAGCACAATCAGAATAGTTCTGTGGATCATTTATACACTTCTGGTTTATGTGCTTATTTGTTTTATATCTATTTTGCATGAAAATGTTAGCTTCAAGAGAGCAGGGTTTTGTGTGCCCTCATGTAAAACAATGTCTCGCACTTAATGCTGATTATGTTTGTAAAATACATGAATGAAAGAATAAATGCATAAATGAATGAACAGTGAAATACAGCAAAATGGTTTAAAGAAATTCTCCTTCGAGTAGGTTAGGTGTACAACATAATGATTTAACATATTGCAAAATGATCACCACAGTAAGTTTACCACACATAGTTCCAAGTTTTTTTTTCTTCTGATGAGAACTTTTAAGACCTACTGTCTTAGCAACTTTCAAATACGCAATGCACCATACTTACATGACATTCCCAGAATGCCAACTGCAGTTGTACTCTAAGGGGAAATTGCTCAACAAATTCTTAATGATGACACGTGGTGATGACTCCTAACTGTTCTAGGCAATCTTATGAAAGAAATGCCCTAGGGCTGAAGTTAGCCTAGGGGGGATGGTAAGCTAACTTTATTTTTTTTTAATTCATTTATTTTAATTGGAGGATAATTACTTTACAATATTGTGATGGTTTTTACCATACATCAACATGAATCTGCCACGGGTATACATGTGTCCCACTTCAACTTGAACCCCCCTCCCACCTTCCTCCCCATCCTATCCCTCTGGGTTGTCCCAGAGCACCAGCTTTGGGTGCCCTGGAAAGCTAACTTTAGTTTTAGTTCTGTAAGCAGGGATGGAAGGAAATACAGCTTTGCTAAGTGAGGTTTTCACTGCCTGCAGCCTGAATTCTAAAGATGATTAAGACTTCCTTAATTTGGGGCCTTCTGGGTTTGAAAAAGCCAACTGCCTTACCCTAAACAGCAGCAGATGTCATGGATACAGCTTTAAGAGGAAGTAAGTGTATGTTCACATGCATTTTTCTAGCACTTTCCATTAAGCATTTTCTAGTAGACAGTGAAAGCTAGTTCAGGGCCCCCAAAATCTGATTAGGAGTGCTGCCTTCCTCTTGACTCAGACAGCCCCTGGGAAGTTGATTAAATTGAGAGACAAGAACACTGAGAGAATACAGAATCTTCAGACTTAAGTGGTCTAAAGCTGCTCTGGCCAATGTGATACCCACTGGTCACGCGTAGCTGTCTCAATTTAAATGAATTAAAATGAAGTGCAATTTTCAAATTCAGTCTCTTAGTCACACTAACCATATTTCAAGTGCTCAAAGTCACTTCAGGTTCGTGGTTACTGTATTCAAGCACACAGATACGGAACATTTTCCATTACTGTGCAAAGTTCTAGTAGACAGAGATGGTCTTGACTAGGGCTTGGCAAACTTCTTTTCTTTAGGGCCAAACAGTTAATATTTTAGACTCAGTTCAGTTCAGTTGCTCAGTCATGTCTGACTCTTTGTGACCCCATGGACTGCAGTCTACCAGGATCCTCTGTCCATGGGATTTTCCAGACAAGAATACTGGAGTGAGTTGCCATTTCCTTCTCCAGGAGATCTTCCTGACCCAGGGATTGAAGCCGGGCCTCCCGCATTGTAGGCAGACACTTTACCATCTGAGCCATCAGGGAAGTCTGAAATCGGAAAAAAGCCACAGAAGAAAAGGGGATGGTATCCAAGGGAGGCCCTGGGGAGCAGACCTACAGAAGGACTCCTCTGCAATCTGTTTTCTCAGAAGTTCTGCATCCTGGAACCTGAAACCTGAGTGGGAGCACAGAACTCATTTGTCTCTCCTGGGAACAAGCACAGCCAAGATGGGACTGTCCCTGACTGGTATTCAGTCGTTGAGTCCCAGCCCAGGCAAGCTGGATGCCAGACAAGACTTCTCTTGGCTCTCTGCGCCAGCTGCCTGGAACTCACAAATGGGTTCTGATCAAGCAGGAGAGGAAGAAAACTGAGTCAATGAACAATGCCTTTTAAATGTGTTAATGGAAATAATACCTTCAGGCTTCCAAACAGAAAAGGTATGTTTGAGAAGATGATTGTAAAATGTGAAATACTCCTTTATTCCCATTCAAATTTCCCAAAGTATGGAAACTTCCCTTTTAAACCATGGGGAACTACATGGCTTCAGAATGAAGCTAGGACCTTTGCTTCAACTAATGGCTATTTTTAAATGTAAGTGTTCATTCAGCATGGTATGACGTCTGTTTTTTCATTTCATACAAATAACCCATGTTATTTTATTTTTTATTTTTTTTGTAATAATTGCCAAAGACATACATCTTTCAGGAATTTGATTTGTAAAATAGCATAATTCACCATAATAGGCCTGGCTTTAGTCATGAATCATAGCTGATTACACTTGCAAATATACTGGGTAAATTTAGATGCTCAATTAGCAAGCTAATTATGGTAAAAATGGGACTGTTTGATTTTGTACTCACAGGTGTTCTGTTCTCTCAGTAAATCACCTTTTTGTTAAAATGGAAAATGTAGAATTCACATTGACTAGTCATCAGATAATCATTTGTGTTTTTTTTTTAAATAATTGTCAATTACCGGGTATTTATTATGTTCTTAGATGCCAAAGAAGATACTTTGTTTATATTACATCACTGAGCCCTGACAATGAGGTTGAAAAGACATAAATATTCCCATTTCACTGATGAGAAAACAGGGATCAGAAAGGCAGTTTCAAACCAAGATTCAAACTCCATTTTGACCAATCGTCTTCTAGTTATTTCATATTGTTCCAACAAATGCACTTGGTATGCTATATACATGCATCTTGATTAATTTCCTTTTCAGTTAAGGGATTTTTGGCCATCTAATGTTTTAATATTGTGCTATTTGGAGTTTTCATAATAAAAACGTCCAAATATTATGAAAAGGTATTTATGATTTGAGTGGGACCAACTCAAGGGAAAAAAAAAAAGATTTTTCACATCATATAGTTCTTAGGTATACATTCATATCCAGTAATGCTATGCTAGCATAGTTCATGGATTTATAAATTTAAAGGTAGACTGAGCTTTAGCTTCCTAATAAAGAAATATATGCCAAGGCCACCAGGTGCAAACATGCTGGAATCACCACAAAAATGGCAACAAAGGAGGAATAGAGAGTGAAAGGAGATGAAGTCAAAGAGGGAGGAGCTGTAGTCTCACGCTGAGGGTTCCTACAGGGCCTTGTCAGCCATCCCAACAAGGAATGGAAGGTTGATCCATTGCAAATTTTTAAGCCAAAGAGTGCCGTGGTCTGACTTTCATGTTACAAAGATCATGCTGGTTACTGCCTTGAAAGAGACAACGAGGGGTGAAGTTGGAAGCATGGAGACCAGTCAAGAGGCTATGACAGTAATTCAAGCAAAAGCCCCAGCCGGCTGGGGTGGAGGTGGTGAGAACTAGCCAGACACTTGGATAGATTTGGAAGGTGAAGCCAAATCAAATAGGAGTTTCAAGTTCTTGGAAGAAAATGAGAAAAGGGGTTGGAGGCAGCCAGCATTTCTGAGAAGCTTCCCTGCAAAGAGGAACAAAGATGTGGGCGGTAGTTCCCAGGGCCAAGAGGGTCAAGAGGATTTATTTGAGGATGGGAGGAATAACGGCACATTGTAATAATGGTGAGAGGGGAAAAAAACTTTTTTATAAAAACCCCATCATTAATAATAGTACCAATGACAATGCAGGAGAGATGGGAGAATGCTGGTGCATGGAGCCCAGGGAGGGAAGTGGGGAGGTGACCCAGTGCACTAGTGGAGAGATTTGGCTTTAGCAAGGAGCCTAGTATATTCCATCCTTAGTATAAGAGTCTGCAAACTGTTCAGGTATCTCCCACATCCTTAGAAGCTGGGCAGGCTTTGGGGACTGTCTGGAGGACAGCAGCAAAGCAGGACTGCACAACTTCCCATACAGGGACAGACAAGGTGGGAGAATTTCACGGTACCCAGTGCTCCATCTTTCCCTGTCTCTCCACCTGAACTGGAGTCCTGAGCCAGCAGCCTTGGAAGAAGCCTGGGGACAGCACAGCTGCCATGTTGGGGAGACCATCCAGAAACAGGGGCAGCCTGCAGCTGCAGAGCTTGCCCATCTGGGCACCAGACCTGTGCGGGCGGAGCCCAGCCCCTGACATCGACTGCAAGACGAGGGGGAACACATACCAGCACCAGAGCCACCTTGCTGAGCCCAGTCAACCCGTGGGCCAGCCACTCCTAACACTTGAGGACAGTGGTTGTTTCGAGCCAGTGGGTTTGGGGGTGATCTGGAAGTCAAGCTGGATGGTCAGGTGCAGAAGCTCTAGGTGGGGACACAAGTGGGGAGGAGCAGGTGGGTAATCTCTTCCAATTGCTGTGATGCTCTCGGGGAGACAGGAAGCCAGGGTGTCAGCGAAACAGTGAGCAGCCAGCAGGAGGGGCTGGGGGCAAGGGAGAAGGGAAGGTGGAGAGAGTCCTCTAGGCAGAGGAAGTCAGGTGTGATTACCTGGTGGCAGGGAAAAACCCTTCACCTTTTGGTATTTCATCTTCATTCCCCTCACAGTCTTTATTATGTAATTTTCCATAGCACCTGATCTGGTTGGATGAAAGGCCTACAGAAAAATTCTTCACAGAAGGAAATTGACCTCAAGGTGAAAACGAGTGAGGCCAGGGAACACTCACGGTCACACTCAGCTAAGAGAAGATCTGCTCCCTCCTTCGCTCATCTACCCAACAGAATGTCTGAAAGGCCAGCATACCGGGCATCCTCTGTGGGCTGTGACATGCCAGCCTTCAGGGGAGCACAGGTCGGTGCTCTCAGATGCTCCTCTCATTTACTTTCAAGATGACAGAGCAGGAAAAAAAAAAGGCCACAATGCTTGAGTTGAAAAGGAAGTGTTGGAATATGCATTTCCAGTGGAGGGAGTCACTGAAGCCAAGCTATCAAAGCAAAGCAGACCATGGCGCAGTGGGAGCGGGGCTCCTCCACGTGGATGGGCGGGGCTGAAGCACAGGTGATGGCGGACTGGAGAATCAGGACCCAGGGACCAGGAAGAGACAAGGAATGGGGCGCAATTGTGGGAAATCCTTGAATTCGAATTCAGTAACCTTTTGTCACGTTGCCGTGACACTGAATTGTTTGATAACTAAATAAAAGTTGTATATATCACCCTAGGGGCTAACTGAGGCCTCCGAATAATGGAACTTAACAGATGTGATATTGTTTTATAGGCCAGACTCCACTGGGAATCTCCCTACTAGACTTACAATGACCAAATATCCCCTTTTTGCAAATTTTTGAAATATTTCTAATTAGAGGCTAACCTCTGAAAAGTGTAATTACCACGGACATCAAAGTTTCATTATATAACAACCAAAAGATTAAGTACAAGGACATAACCCATTTACTTAAAAAATAGACTTTTTATCATTTCCTCTCTCCCATTTTAGCCCAATAGACCTAGTTTTCAAAATAAAAGAGTCAAATGATATAAAGGAATCTTATATAAATTAGAAATTCAACAGCTACTTTGCATCATATCCTGTCTCTTATACACATCTTAATTACCACGGACATCAAAGTTTCATTATATAACAACCAAAAGATTAAGTACAAGGACATAACCCATTTACTTAAAAAATAGACTTTTTATCATTTCCTCTCTCCCATTTTAGCCCAATAGACCTAGTTTTCAAAATAAAAGAGTCAAATGATATAAAGGAATCTTATATAAATTAGAAATTCAACAGCTACTTTGCATCATAATAGCTACCAAAGACCAGAAGAAATTACATCTTACTTGACTTCATACTCTACCCTCTTTTTCTCCAGCACGGTTTCCAGGGTTGAGCTGCCCAGCCAAAACCAGAAGCTCTTAGACTGTTGAAGCTCCAGCTCCCTCATCTTTGACTTACAAGGCTGCTTAGAGGGTGAAATCGAAACAGAGACGTCCAGCCCTAAGCACGATGCTCATTGTAGTAAGCAGTCAATAAATGTGAGCGCTCTTTACTGCCATCAATCCTATCACACCGTCCCTCAAGGGACACAGGCAGATGTGGGCCTGGGTTTGCCTAAAAACAGACATCTGAGTTTCTAGGAAACGAAACTCTATGCTGTTGCTTCTCTGTTTCTTCACACAGTGTCCTGCTGTCTCTTATACACATCTAGATGTGTATAAGAGACAGGCCATACGGTCTGTATCACAGCTACTCAAATTTGCCACTGCAGTGCAAAAGCAGTTATAGATAATATATAAACAAATATGCAAATACTAAAGCTAATTTTGGGCATAAAAAATTGAATTTAATATAACTCTTAAGGGTCACAAAGCAGTATATACTTTCTTTTACTTTTTCAATCATTTAAAGAGATTTAAAAAACCTCTTAGCTTGTGGGCTATACAAAAACAGGCGGCAGATTGGCTATGACCCACACTCATTATTTGCCATTGCAACCTAAACTTTGAGGGACTTCTGAAATATAAAAATGATCTATTTTGGGGTGCAAAGACACTGGTTGGTTGGTTGATCTGTAATGATTGTTTTTAGTTGATTTTCCCTATTTTTAAATAATCAGTTTGGATTCGTTTAGTTAATGGACTGCTTTGTTTGGCCATGAAGGAGTGTGCTATAACTAAGAGCAGAATAATGTTTTTATTTGTAAAATCGCTTAACTACTGTTACATCTTGGCATGTTGCTTCTAACACTCATCTCCCCCTTTCTGTATCTATTTCAGAAGCTGAGAAGCACTTCAATACTGACAGGTGCTTCATCTAGTAAAGTTGTGATTTTAAATTCTTATTCTGTCACCTAAGCTCTCTCTGACATTAGTGAATCACTTTCCCTCATAAGCCTCTGATTTCTCAACTATAAAATGGTTTGAATACAGGGCTCTTTTGTGAAACTATTGAGAAAACTATTGAGAAAAAACTATTGAGAAACTATTGAGAAAAACTATTCATGCAAACTGTCATTCCAGATGAACCAACATTTAGCAAGCATCTAGCATATGCATTAAAAACATCAGGAATAAACAATACTTCACTACTAGATTGCTTTTTCCATTTACCATTTTATCACGAGTACTTTCTTATGTCATTCAGTATTCTTTTAAAAAATATGAGACTTCCCTGGCAGTCCAGTGGTTAAGACTCCATGCTCTCAATGCAGGGTCACAGGTTCAATTCCTGTTTGGGGCACTAAGATCCTGTATGTCAACCAGCACAGCCAAAAAAAAAAAATACACAAAATTAAACAAATAAATAAACAGATGATCTGATGGTTACATAACATGCTACTTAATGTCAGTCAGTCAGTCAGTTCAGTCGATCAGTCATGTCTGACTCTTTGTGACCCCATGAATCACAGCACGCCAAGCCTCCCTGTCCATCACCAACTCCCAGAGTTCACTCAAACTCATATCCATCGAGTCAGTGATGTCATCCAGCCATCTCATCCTCTGTCGTCCCCTTCTGCTCCTGCCCCCAATCCCTCCCAGCATCAGAGTCTTTTCCAATGAGTCAACTCTTCGCATGAGGTAGCCAAAGTACCGGAGTTTCAGCTTTAGCATCATTCCTTCCAAAGAACACCCAGGACTGATCTTCTTTAGAATGGACTGTTTGGATCTCCTTGCAGTCCAAGGACTCTCAAGAGTCTTCTCCAACACCACAGTTCAAAAGCATCAATTCTTCGGCACTCAGCTTTCTTCAGAGACCAACTCTCACATCCATACATGACTACTGGAAAAGCCATAGCCTTGACTAGATGGACCTTTGTTGGCAAAGTAATGTCTCTGGGGGACAACAATTAATGAACCCTTCTTTGCTATGCTGCACAGACTACCTTCATAAATTGCTTGCGACATCTCTGATCATTTCTTTAAGAAGAGTTTCTAGAAGTGGAGTTTCCATATCAAAGGGTCTGAACTATAACCATTAATAAGACCAAATAATTTCCCTATGCTTTTTGACCTTTTCTGGTTTTTTTTTTTTAAGCTGTTTTCATGTTTTTTCTTATAAAAGATATCCCAACAGTTTTCTTAAGGACTACATTATCATACTTGAAGCCCACATTGACTGTCCATGTCCTGAGTAGGAGTGTGTGCTGGGCTCGACCTAGGTAGAACAGAGAGGTCTCCAGCACGGTTTCCAGGGTTGAGCTGCCCAGCCAAAACCAGAAGCTCTTAGACTGTTGAAGCTCCAGCTCCCTCATCTTTGACTTACAAGGCTGCTTAGAGGGTGAAATCGAAACAGAGACGTCCAGCCCTAAGCACGATGCTCATTGTAGTAAGCAGTCAATAAATGTGAGCGCTCTTTACTGCCATCAATCCTATCACACCGTCCCTCAAGGGACACAGGCAGATGTGGGCCTGGGTTTGCCTAAAAACAGACATCTGAGTTTCTAGGAAACGAAACTCTATGCTGTTGCTTCTCTGTTTCTTCACACAGTGTCCTGTGGTTAAGTCTTCTTAGACCTTAGACATGAAATGAGCCCGGGAGCCCACCTTCCAATCTAAAAGTCAGAGTGGGTTCCTGGTGCAAGTACTCCATTGTGTCTAGTCGGGGTGACAAAATAATTTCAGCAAGAAGTCACTGGTGTCTTTTTTTGATGAATTTTGTGGCATGCCTGATAACTCACACCACATGCAAAGGACCTGAATATACATTCTGTTATTTGAGCCTCCACAGTGGCCCAGCAAGGCAACTAGAGAGCCATAGTAATGTTCATATTGTAGTATAAAAAAAAGCTGAGTTTCAGGGGGCTTAAGTGATAAACCTAAGGATCCCCCACTAGTAACTGAGCCAGCAAACACGGACAGAGTCTCTCCTTGACTAAACTTTAGTCAAGCTCCTCTGACTTGGCCTTGATATTTGGGCTTTTGTGTCCATGTGGCCAGTTTTCAAAAGGATCCTGTTAGGTTGGTTTAGGAAGAGCCCCTCACTACAGCTTCATTATCCTTGCTATCTGATCAAATACCCCATCTCTACCACCCCTCAGGGGACAGTCCATCTTCCTGGCCTGCTTTCAGCAAGAACCCTGTCAGGTGGGTCAAGTCAGAACCACCCCATGCCCTGCCACCCCTGATGTTTCCTCTTAGTAGCTTTCCACCCGCTGGCCTCCACTCTGCTCCTGCTCCCCACGTGCCTCCGGACTATTTGGAATTGATCCCAGTCTTATACTGCAGTCTCATTTCCCCGATTGCAACAGTTCCTGAACAAAATCTGTTTTTACAGCTTCATCTACTGTCCGGTTCTGGTTTCCTTGAACTGCATGGGAGCCCAGGCTCCCTGTATCCCTAGTCCTATGCATCCTGCCCCCTCCCTCACCTCATACTCGTTTAGACACCACCAGATGCTAGAAAAACACAAAGGAACCTCAGTAATTTGTATGGTCATAAAGCCCAAAACATGGGCTTCCCTAGTGGCTCAGTTGGTAAAGAGTCTGCCTGCAATGCAGGAGACCTGGGTTCAATCCCTGGGTCAAGAAGATCCCCTGGAGAAGGAAATGGCAACCCACTCTAGTACTCTTACCTGAAGAATTCCATGGATGGAGGCGCCTGGCAGGCTACAGTCCATGGGACCACAAAGAGTTGGACACGACTATATAACTAACTTTCAAAGCCAAAACGTGGGGTGAAAAAAGTTAGACCCATAGAAGCTATTTCCCCAATTCAAACATTTGCTCCTCCTCAGGGCAGGATGCATTAATTCTTATAGGAAGGAGAACACAGCAAGTATTGATTAATCTTAATTAATCTTAATTGAAATTACTACAGTCTGAGCCACCGGGGAAGTCCATAGGAAGGAGAACACAGCAAGTATTGATTAATCTTAATTAACTGAAATTACACAACACCCTCATGATTAATCTTGTTTATGAAAGATCATGAAAGTTTTCCTCAGTAAATAACTGAAGTACTGATAACTTAAACATCTCTCTTGCTAGCCAGTTTCAGTTCTTCCCACAAAAAAGAACAAATAACACTTTTTAGGGATCTCTTAGCTGTCCTTACCATTTTTAGTCTTCTTCCAAAATGAAACAGAGAAGTCGGGTTGAAGAGAGCAGAACATGAGAGGTGTCAAGATCAGCCTGAGATGGACCCAGTGGCATCAACTAAGATAACGAGAAAATACCAAACTTTACCTTGCAAAGATAGCAAAGGATTGACGCTTCAAAACGTGCTGGAAAGGCTGCTTTAATATATGCTGTTGAAAACACCTATTAATAGTATTTACTTCCTCAAAATTATACAGACGAGAGACACACTCCAGAAAACCATTTCCAGCATTATTATAAAACTCTGACTCTATCTTCAAAGAAGTGACATTTGAGACTACCAAAACTTTTCTTTAGATTCTAAAAAAAAAAAAAAAAAAAATTGCTTTGCATATGATTTGGGTCCCTTCCCCTCTCTCCCCTTCTCTCTGAGAATGGCTCACAGATCTAGGTACTTAAATGATCTGAGTTTTTTCCAATGTTTAAAATACCTTTCTTTGCTGCATGGAGTCCAGGTCTGGAGTCTTCTGAGGTGAAGAGACGAGCTGTGGCAAACGTACTTAAGTCACGGAGACTCCAGGCTGCCAGTTGTGAACTTTCCAAGTGCAAAGACTGGTTAGGGGGTGGGGGGAGGAGTGTGACTATTTAGCCATCTCAGACATGAGGTTTGCAGAAGCAGCAGGTTCCTTCTATTTCTACCACCACAATCAGGGCAACTTCATGTCTAAATTCAAGCAACTTGGCTGGCTGATGTTTTTTTCTAGAAGTTTCTCAACTGGCACACTCCTGCCATTTCTGGTGAGATACGTCTTTGTGGCATTGTAAGATGCTGAGCAGCAACCCTGACCTGAGCCCACGAGATGCCAGCCACACTGCCCCTCGACAATCACAGATGTCTCTAGACATTGTAACATAGCCCCTGCCCCTGACTGAGAACCGTCATTCTACAGGTATCTTTCAGACATATCTACATTTCTCTTGTTCTCTCTTAGGCTCAGCTGAAAGGGACTCTGGTTTCTAAGCAGGGGCAAACTTGGTTCAATGAGGGCAGCTACACTAGCAGTCCAGGGTCAGGTAAAACCTGTTTCTCAAAGCGGGGTTTCTGGGAGACTCATTCCCTTCTGAAGGGATTACTGGGCCTTTTAGGGGTAGAGTCAAGATATCAGTGGTTATGTTTAAAAGCCCACCTAGTCGATCCAGAGAGAATTTGAAAATTGCCAAGTGTGCCATAGGAAAACCAGTTGCTAACCATCAGTGTTATCTACTGGATTGAAAAGTGAGCAGTACCCTAGATCAGCTGAAAAACTACTAGATACAATAATAAGTGATCTTTGCTGGGAGTTTATTTTGAACCAGACTGTTCTAACTGCCTAATATGTATTATTTCATTGACTACTAAAAAGAATGAAGAAATATCTTCTTAGCCTTAATTTTTTTTTTTTTTTACAAATAATGGAATTAATGCAGTAAAGATACTGGACTCTTCTCAGGTCACATACCATGTAAATGATATTCACACAAGCAAAAATTAAATGCCTTCTTATCAAACCACTTTGCCATGCAAACAATACATAAAAATTAATAGCTTTCTCACATATTTTGTTGTTTGGTTGCTAAGACGTGTCTGACTCTTTGAGACCCCATGGACTGTAGCCTACCAGGCTCCTCTGTCCATGGGATTTCCCAGGCAAGAATACTGGAGTGGGTTGCCATTTCCCTCTCCAAATAAACATTTCCTTCTCACATATAAACAGTAGCTAATCCAGATGTATAACAGAACTTCCATGTAAAAGAACAACAAAAAATATGAAATATTTGGAAAGAAAATGGACATGAAACGCTTGGGAATGAAGAAGGTGGTAGATAGGCAGGGGTCAATGATGCCTTACCTCGCAGGCTGCTTCCTATCCATTTATTTGCCCCTCCGAATCCATGCTCCAGGCCTTCCTACCCAGCTATGTGTCTGGGCAGGCTGAGTTGTATGAACTTCATCACTAGCTGGCACACTTCTGGATGAGTTTGGCCAATGCGGAGAGAGGTCAGAGTACCCCTGGACTCCCTTCCTCTCTGAGGCTGTGGGTTGGCTGCAACCCTCCAACGAGGCTCTCGTCAGGTGATGCGCCAGGGCCACTCTTTGTGAATTCTACCATTTCCTCACCTCACCATTTTAGGCCTGGGTTGTAAAGACTCAACTCTTGAAATGCTGAACCCTTGTTTCTGATTTCCCTATATTCTGTGCACACTGTCAAGAATAGTGACTTTTCCCAATTCATCAGTTTCTTATTCTGAGTGTGCCACATGTTTTTCTTGTCAGGACCCTGGAAGACACAGAGAAGATGTAAAAAGATAAAGAGAAATAGATAATTATTAGGGCTAGAGGTCACAGCAAGGCATTTTTGGTTAATCACAAAGATTAGGGTTATGCTATCCATAAATGTTATCTCCTCTAGATAGTAAAGGGTACATGACCAGATAGCTCTTATAAAAATGAGCCACTGGATCTGACTGGGTTAAGATCCCCAGTGAGAACAGCCAGAATGAAAAAGTAACAAGGGGAGGATTTTTTTTCTTGATCTCTAAATGCTTCATAATACTGCACTGCCTAAAATGGCATAGTGCCGGCTCATCAGGGAAAGGGATGAGACAGCAAATTTTAGTAAAAGCATATATGGGGGGACTGCCCTGGTGGTCCAGAGGTAAAGAATCCACCTTCCAATGCCAAGGACATGGGTTCAATCCCTGATCAGGGAACTAAGATCCCACACGCCACGAGACAGCTAAGCTCATGCACCAGAACAAAATATCCCACATGGTGCAGCTAAGACTCCACATGGCCAAATAGACAGATAAATAAAAAATTTTTAAAAAGCACATCTGGGGTATTAAAGTCACATCAATGGTAAAAGGAAATATTAAGATAACATTGGGCAAATGGCTTAAACTTTGGGAAAAAATTAAGCTGTAGTCTTACCTTGTATCTTACATCAAAACTAATTTCATATGGCTCAAAAATTTAAATGTTAAGACCTAAAGCTGGGAAAGATTGAGGGCAGGAAGAGAAGGGGACGACAGAGGTCGGGACAGTTAGATGGCATCATTGACTTAATGGACACAAGTTTGAGCAAACTCCGAGAGTTGGTGATGAACAGGGAGGCCTGGCGTGCTGCAGTCCATGGGGTTGCAAAGGTCGGACATGACTAAGCGACTGAACAAGACACTGAATATTAAAAATACTAGAAGAAACCACAGATGAATGTTTATATAATCTTGATATAGTAAAGCCATTCTAAGCATGACAACAAGAACAAACAAAAACTCAACAGCAACAACACCAGAGTCTGAAAGAAAACATCAAAAACTTTAGCTACAAAAAATGTATTTGCTTACTTATCTAAAAAGTGAGGAATGAGGCCATGTGATCAGTAAGGGCACACGTTCGTGTTTTATACCCTAAGATCTTGAGAGATTATGATACAATTCTGTGTTCTTGTATTGTTATTCATCTTTGATTCTATCTGCTAGGTCCCCAGTGATATTGCAGACCCCTTTGCATTGTCCTCAGCATCTCATCCATAATTGGTACTTACAGATCATTTTCATGATGATAAAATGAAAGTGATCATGAAAACCCACATAAATCGATCTCTTAAGTCAATTTTGAGAGGAGTCAGGGTGGCCCCCATGAGCTACCCGCATCTGGGTGACATCATGGGCCCAGGCTCCCGCAGGTTAGCTCAAGAGAAACGAGTGGATGACGAGGATGTGCTGTGCATGCTAAGTCATTCCAGTTGTGTCTGATTCTTTGTGGATGAAGGAGATAGAGTGCTTCATTTCTCTTGCAAGAACAGGCCTCTCATTGGCTGGGACACCTCTTACTTGGTTTTCTAAGTCTCAACACATTTGTTTTTTCCTTTTGGATGCTCAATTGTGTCTGACTCTTTGTGACCCCATGGACTGTAGCCCTCTGTAGGCTCCTCTGTCCATGGGATTTCCCAGGCAAGAATACTGGAGTGGGCTGCCATTTCCTCCTCCAAGGGATCTTCCCCACCCAAGGACTGAACCCCACTTCTCTTGCGTCTCCTACATTGGCAGGGGGATTTTTTACCATTGCATCATCTGGGAAGCCCCTTTTACATTTGAAAGGAAAAAATCTACTTTTTCCTTTCAGATGGAAATAAAAGAAGATGGAACTGCCCTTGGTGGGTAGTTAAGGTTTAGGGTAAAGTGAAAGTTGTTCAGTTGTGTCTGACTCTATGTGACCGATGGACTATACAGTCCATGGAATTCTCTAGGCCAGAATACTGGAATGGGTAGCGTTTCCCTTCTCCAGGGGATCTTCCTAACCCAGGGATCAATCCCAGGTCTCCCACATTGCAGGCAGATTCTTTACCAGCTGAGCCACAAGGGAAGCCAAAGAATACTAGAGTGGGTAGCCTATCCCTTCTCCAAGGGAGCTTCCCAATCCAGGGATCAATCCTAGGTCTCCTGCATTGCAGGCAGATTCTTTACCAGCTGAGCCACAAAAGGTTGGTAAATGTAGCAAACTGGAACATGTGGTATTAAACGAGTATTTGTTGTTTGTCTGAAGTTCAACTTTAATTGGGTATCCTGTATCTTACCTGACAGTCCAAGCTTTCTGTCATACTTTGATCTAGAGAATTAAACACTGATGATTAAGTTTCTGAAATGAAAAGGCAGGCCAGACTTCTGCAGCATCCAGAGTGCTCAGTGAACAGGTATACAGCTAGGGACAGAAACCCAAGGTTTGAGCCCCAGTGCTGCCATTTGACGGATGTAGAACATCAAAGAGGTTGGGTGGAAACTTAACAACATACATACTTTCCTAAAGCTGATGAGAACCTAATAAATCCTTAGATCAATTGCTCTAGTCCACCTAAAGTTGTGGTCTCAGCATGGAGAAGTAGAACATCTTAACTTTTTTTTTTCTTAGTTGTTGTTTGATTATATTTCTTTTCTTTTCTTTTAAATTTTTTTTACTTTACAATACTGTATTGGTTTTGCCATACATCAACACGAATCTGCCACAGGTATACTTGGGCGAGGATGGGAGTGATAGACCTCAGCACTTCCCCAATTTCTGTTGCCTGTTTCCACTCTTGCATACTTCAAGTCAGGGCTCACTTGAGCAAAAGGACTTTTAGCGACAAGCGTCATAGTATTTTTATAACAAGGCTGAAATTTTAACCCTTTCAGTTAGATATAGCCATGAATGTCTTTCAAATAAAAACCTTTATTTGGAATTTGCAGATACCGTGAATGTGCTCTTTATAAAGGACATGTGGAAACAGAACACAGCCTCCATAGTTTCTTCATATATAGTATATTTTTAGCACTGTAAAGTCCCAGTGTCATAACTAAACTTGTCTTTTGTTTCATCCCTCCTCCTCTAAACTGAAATGTGAGGCAGTTCTCTGCTTAGTCCTGTAAGTTTCATTTTATCTTGAAATGAAAGTGTTCTGAAAAAGTCCTTGACAGGATATGCAAATTCATACAACAAAAACTTTCTTTCATGTTGAGGACTGGCCCCACGTAAATTTAGTTTACCAGATGAGTCCAAAGGGTCAGCTGCTTTGAAAGAAGGCCCTGATGCAAATACTGGAGGGTATGACTTAGTTAGAAAGAGAAAGGCTATTTATGGAGGTAGTGGTGGCTAAGCAGTTCTGCCTGCTGCCTTGGAAAATAAGAAGCAGTTTTGCCAGGTGGGCATCCCAGATAATCCCTCTCACCATCTGGTTTGCATAGATTCTTAAGTGGATTCATTAGTAGTGAGGTATAGTGGCAAGAACACTTGCTTGGGATTCTAGAGACATAGTTTGTAGTAAATATGTGACCTTACACCTATGCATTTCTTCATGTTTGAGTCAGAAGCACCATCAAAAGTCTAAGAATAAAACACCTGAGAGACAGCTATTGTTAAAACCTGGTTTGCCCACAAGGAAGCTGATACTCTAAGAAATCATTTATCTAATATGCAAAACCAGTTGTAATTCATGTTTTCTTGACCTCACTGCCCATGTTCTTTCTGAAAGTCATCTAAACAGTGAAGACCTCAGCAATTTAACCAGATAAGAACAAAAAGTATGATTTTTGAGTTTATTTTCCATATGTGATGTAACTATTCATATTAGAAGTGGTCATCTTTTGATGATCTATTGCTGTGTAACACACCACTCCAAAACGTAAAGACAGTGACCATCATATTTGTTTCCCCTTCTGTCGTTTGGCTGGGGCTCTGCTGGGCTGTTCTTCTGTTTGTCTCAGTTGAGGTCTCTCACGTCGATGCAGTCAGATGGCTTTGTTCACAAGTTTGGTGCCCCAATGGGGACGGTTGGGAGGCTGTGACCTTTTGCTCTTTTACTTTCCATGTGGCTAGCTTGGGCTCCTCATGGTGATTGGGTCCTGTTGCTGTTGTTCCATTGTTAAGTCATGTCCAACTTTTTATGATCCCATGGGCTGCAGCACACCAGGCTTCCCTTTACCATCTTCCAGAGTTTGCTCAAGTTCATGTCTATTAAGTCAGCGATGCTATCTAACCATCTCATCTTCTGCCACCCTCTCTCCTTTTGCCTTCTATCTTTCCTAGCATCAGTGTCTTTTCCAATGACTCAGCTCTTCCCATCAGGTGGCTAAAGTATAAGGTCCTAAGAATAAGCATTTCAGTATAGATGACCCCTCATATGCAAGCACTACTAAGCCTTGTTTGCATCATCCTTCCTAATATTTTATTTACAGTAAGTCCCCTAGATACAAACCTTTAAGTTTTGAACTTTCAAAAATGCAAAACATGGAGCTTACTAATGAAGACTTGATGGGACTGGATGCCCAAAGAAAGGACAAAGACGGACTAGAGGAAGGAGTAACTGAAGAAGCAAAGAGATTCACAACCAGGGGATTTTCTTTACTTGAAGAGGCACTGTTAGTTTTTGAGGCACAGAACCCAAATGTAGAACAGTACACAAAGGCTGTAGCAGCTGTTCAGAATGCAGTCCAGTTCTACCGTGTCATCTATGACTAGAGAAAAGGAGTTACTTCCCCTCATAGCTCTGTCGGTAAAGAATCTGCCTGCAATGTAGGAGACTCTGGTTTGATTCCTGGGTCTGGAGGATCCCCTGGAGAAGGAAATGGCAACCCACTCCAGTCTTCTTGCCTGGACAATCCCACAGACAGAGGAGCCTGGCAGTCTATAGTCCATGAGGTCTCAAGAGTCAGACACGACTTAGTGATTAAACACCACCACCATCCAGAAATCACTGGATCAGTCTTTTCAAGAGAGCAGATAGAATTGAATCCAGCATAGAGTCAGAACCTGTGCCATGAACATCAGGCGCAAGTGACATTGCAGCTCTACCATCTCCACCTCCTCTCCCTCCCCCGGTCAGTAATTCTTGCCTGTTCACTTGATGCCAGCTCCTGTATGCCAGCTGTTGTACTGTACTTTTCAATGTACTATACTGTAAGATTTAAAATGTTTTATTTTTTGTGTTTCTATTTTTTATGTATTACTTGTGTGAAGAGTATTATAAACTTAGTACAGTACTATATAGCTGATTGTGTTACTTGGGTATTTAAGCTAACTTTTAGGACTTAGGAATAAATTTAACTTATTACTACAAATGCATGAAATATATTATAATTTAAAACAGGAATTGGTTTGATGGAGCAATTCTATTCATAGGAATTCTAACAAGGATAAGATATTTTTAAATTCTCCAAAAGGTGCGAGCTAGCTTGTACTGATTTGTGGCATTAACGGTGGTGCTTTGTTCTTTTATATACTCTCCTCTGCTCTTTATATTTTCTAAATGTATAAATGCTGATACACTCATGTGTTAGGAAGAGCCAGTCAAACTTGAGAGCTTCTTTATGGCTGTGACATTAAACCAGAGATTCTTAATCTCAGCTACACACTGGAAAGGGATCAGTACAAAGTGACTGATGTCTGGCACCCAAAGATTCGGATTTCACTATTCCTGGGTGAGGCTTCAGTTACCCAGAGTTTTCCAAGCTGCCTGATTCATTTCCAATTGACAGACCAGGTTGAGACCAACAGGCACAGTAATTCTCTTGAATGACCTCTGTTTAAAATATGATTGGTTGATTTGCATTCTCCTTTCTATTAAAAAAATGTTGATTCATCTCCAGGAACTAGTTAACATTTCACGTCAGTCGGCTACTAGTGTGTATGCTCTTCTGTGTCCACCAGTTGAGTTGATTTCCAAGATTCAGTTGTATTGGTTTCTAAATCTTTTTATGCCAGTTATATGTTTTTAAATAAATATGAGTATAAGCAGAGACAGAGTGAAATGTTTTTGACTGGCAGCCAAAGCAAGCCGCTTAGAAAAGAAAACCACGATGGTTCATTTTTTCTTCTCTTCTTAAAAACTTATTTTCATGATGGTTCATTTTCTGTGTCAGCTTGGCCAGGCTTCAGTGATCCATTGTTTGGTCAAATATTAGTCTAGATCTTGCTGTGAAGGTACTTTGTAGGTGTGATTAAGCTTTACAGTTGATTTGAAGTAAGAGATTGCCCCAGATAATCTGAATGGGCTTCAGAGCAAAAATCAAGCTTTTCCAGAGGAGAAGGAATTTTGCATTAAGACCTCACACAGAAATCCTGCCTGAGTTTCCAGCCTGCCACCTGCCTGGAAAATTTCAGATTTGCAAGCCCCCACAATCATCTGACCCAACACCTTATAGCAAATTCATATCTGTATCTATTTATCTTACTGGTTCAGTCTTCAAAGAATCTTGACTAAAAGCTGTCAAGTGAGATGTGGGTGAGATAAATGAAAAGGGGAAAGTAACTGGAAAGATTCTGTACTCAGACTGTTGTACACATGTATTTAAGTTCTTACTCCAGTTAAAATTTTAAAAAATAAAGGTAAATAATAGCTTGTGTATTCCAGGCACAGTTTGTGGAAGACAGGTAATCACGGACCTGTACTCAAGGGGTCTTGGCTGTACCTGAAGACAACTGGTGAACATAACCGCCAGGCACTGTGAAAGCTTGGAGGTGGTGCTGTACTTGCCAGCTAACAAGTTCATCTGCCACAGGTTCCTGGATGCTGAGGGAATATAAGAGACTCAAGGTCAGGGACAAGGACTTTAGCACTCATAGCACAGCAGGCACTGGTTCCCTTTATCCCACCAATGCCACAGAGTGGCCCCAGGTGGATGCTATACACGAAGTGGGTTTGCAACACAGCTGATGGCCCCCGAGTCTAGAGAACCCTAACGTTCGTGATGGGCTGCAGGCAAACCTAGCTGAACTTTGCCCAGAGGGAAATGCTGTCTTTATTAGACCGGACAGCAAACAAACCTGCCGTCTGCCTCAGAAAGGGATGCTGTGTCTGTCTTCCAAAACTAGCCACTATCCTCTGCTTGATATACAAACATCCTTGACAAGATGATCCAGAACCAATGCTTTCAATGCCTCTGCTAATGAGATGTAGAGAACTGCAAGAGACCTCTGGAGAACTGTATCCCCAAATGAGTCCATTTATATAATTCAAGTTAAAACACAATATTTAAGTCATATATAGATCCTTTTTAAAAAATATAAATGTATTTATTTTAATTGGATGCTAATTACTTTACAATATTGTATTGGTTTTGCCATACATTGACATGAATCCTTTTTTAAATAAGAGTCCTTGCCTTGGGA
>SJYC01074164.1:0-50832 GCA_006408675.1 Madoqua kirkii
TCAGATAAATTGAAAGCTGCTATTCTTTCCAAATGTCCATAAGTAGGCATAAATGTCCAGAGTAGGCATAACTTTCCAGCTGAATATATGAATTTATGATTAAGTATAATTAAATTGATTGTAACTTACTAGAGTCAGAACCATCTTCTTTAAGAAGGAAAAGATCTTCTACACAATGCATGAACTCAGTCATCAGGGATGGTTCAAGCTTGGCTGCATAGTGGAATCAAGTCACTGAAGGTCTTTAATAATCCTAATATCTGGATGCTCCATGGGCCAATTAAGTCAGAATCTCCAGGGGCAAGGCCCAGGCATCAATTTCTTTCTTTTTTGTAACTGACATACAGAATTATCAGTTTCGGCTATACAACCTGATGATTCAATACTTGTATGTGTTGTCAAATGCTCACCACTGTAAGTGTAGTCAACATCCATCACCACACAGAGCTACACATTTTTAAAATTAATTTCATTTTAAACAATATTTTAAAAGTTCCTTGGGGGCCCCATATGCAACCAAGTTGCCAACTACTAAACTAGAGGACTTAGCCTTGAGGTATAGCTCTCAAACTTGACTGTATGGAACCTCATGCCTGCCACATCTGCTTCTGATCCAATAGGTCTGGGGAGGGACCCAAGAATCTGCATTTCTCCTAAGCTCCCTGGCAATACAGATGTCACTAGTCCAGGGCCACACTTTGAGAGCCACTCCCTATAGGACTATGGTTATGTTAAAAACATCCATGCCCCAGGGTGGTTATTTCAAATCTCCCCACATTAGCATGACTCTGAGAAAGGACCAGGCAAATGCCATGTGTGCAATGAAGACCTTTTTTTTAATTTTGGAAGGAGGAAAGTGAACAACCAAATCTGCAGAAGCAAGCATCCCAGGCTGATGGAAGTTACCACACACTATTTTGTGCCCTTTGTTTTTGTTTTTGTTTTTGTTTTTTTTTACTGCCCTGAGACTTAATGATAAACTCTTTCAAGGACCATCAAAGACCAAATAGTAGGCGGTGGCCAATGCTTGGAAATCTCCACCCCTTCCCCAAAACAGCAGGAATAATCCTCCCACTCATTACCCAGCCCACATATTTCCAGCAACTGACACACACTCGCTTTCTGAGATGGCCCACACTCTGTCTGTGGAGTGTGTTTCTTTCCAAATAAATCAATGCACTTCTTACCTGTCACTTTGTGATGGGAATGTTGGAGGAAACACCTGGGTGAGAGGAAAGGCCTCCAGTGGAAGAGCATGAGGCCCACTGACCAACTACAGCATTTCTTCTAAGGAACAGGGTGGCCTTAACTGAGCCAGTCACTTCACCCTTGGGCTTTAGTTTCTTCATCTGCAAAATGAGTCTAGAATGTTTCATCTAACTCTGAAATCTTATCAATTCCATGACATTTGACAAGAGAGGTGATGGGACCTAGGATGTGATCACGGAAGACTGGCCACCTGTCACATGAGAGTTCAGTCACTGAAAGCCCAGGACCCCCATCACCTGGGCAGTGAAGAGGGATCTCTGCTCTCTGGATGTCACTGAAGTCAGACTAAAATCCAGGCACCTCTTTAAAGCCTACCTTAACCAGTTTCTTGACTCAAAAAACAAAAACAACAAACACACCTTGTGATCCATTCTAAAGCTGAAACCATTCTGAGAGAAAGTGGAGGGAGCAAGAAAGCACTTCGTGATTCATGAAAATCACCATAATTCATGGCCGATGCAGGATGCAGGGGTCACTATTTGAAGCCCTGTGTCGAAATGATAACGCAATTATTTTGATGTAAATTTCACATCCTAGCAAGTACTGATGTTAATATATTTAAAGTGCTTTATGGGGACTTCCCTGGTGGTCCAGTGAAGACTTAACCTTGCCATGCAGGGGATGTGGATTCAATCTCCGGTTGGGGAGCTAGGACCCATATGCCTTGTGGCCAAAAGCCAAAACCAAAGCAATATTATAACAAATTCATAACGACATTTCAAAAGTGTGACTTATGACTACCATTGTCTTATCCACTTTGTTTTAAAATGCTTTTTACTTGAGACTGAACCAGCGGAAGGATGGAGCTCCTCTGGAATGCTGACCTTAATGTCAGGACAGAGGATTAACAAAGAAGGTCCTGGTTAAAATAGATCTATGGTTCTCAGTCAGGGGCAATTTTGCCCCCAGGGAATACATGGCAATATCCGGTGACATTTTTGGGGTTGTCAAAAATGTGTGTCTTGGCCCCAAAGGAAGGAGGCAGGCACCACCGGCTTCTAGACAGCAGAAGCCCAGGGATGCTGCTGAACATCCCATGATGGGAGGCCAGCACAGCGACAAGGAATTAGTCCAAAATGCCAATCGCACTGAGGTTGAGAAACCCTGAAATAAATGTATCCTGATATACATAACTAGTAAGGACCTATTGTACAGCACAGGGAATTCTACTCAATACTCTGTAATGGACTATATGAGAAAGAGTGGGTATGTGTGTGTGTGTGTGTGTGTGTGTGTGTGTGTGTGTGTGTGTGTATAGGTATATATATGTATATATGTGCATGCTCAACTGCTCAGTCGTGTCCAACTCTGTGATTTCATGCACTATAGCCCACCAGGCTCCTCTCATGGGATTTCCCAGGCAAGAATACTGGAGTGGGTTGCTATTTCCTGCTACAGGGGATCTTCCAAACCCAAGGATCGAACTCATCTCTCCTACATTGGCAGGCGGATTCTTCACCACTGAGCCATCAGAGAAGCACATATGTGTGTGTGTATATATATATGTACAGTGTATATATGTATGTACATGCATATGTGTATATGTACAGCAGATTCATTTTGCTGTACACCTGAAACTAACACATTGAAAGTCAACCATACTCCAATAAAAATAATTTTAAATTAATAAATATGTGCAATTCCCCTGCCCACTCAAGAAAGGAAAGAAACAGATTTTCTGGAGGCAAAAGGAAATGGCCAGAGGGATGAAGAGGGGCAGAAGCAGAGGGACCCTGTCCCTGAGGGGAGGTGTCTGACCCCAGAGAAAGGCTGTGTTCCTTTGTACATCTGGCTTCCTCCACCACCTCATCTTGAAATGCTTCCATCAGGGACATTGATTGAAGGTAAAATTGGTTCTGAGGAAAATACGTACTAAACATAAGAAGCTACTAAACACAGGGAAGAAATGATTAGCAGCAGAAGCACACCAGAAATGGCTATGAAAACAACAGAGCATCTTAAAGCAGGTTTTTAACCCGGTAGAGGTGTAGTCACGCACCTTTGAAACAAGCTTGCCTTTGTTCTGTTTACATGTAATGCTGGGTATGAGCATCTTGGTAGGCTCAACATAAACAATTCTGATCACAGATTTGTTTTTTACAATACTGAAAGAAGAAAAATGCACCAACAATATTAAAAACAAACACAAAAACGCCCCACAGCACTGCCCTTGCTCCAAATGAAGGATCCTGTCTACCAGGGCGAGGCGATCATCCTTCCGTGTTGCCCACATCACACGCCTGTGTATGAAACAATCCATGATGCATTCCATTTATCTGGTACTTTCATCAGAAGCCCATCCTAACACAGTGATCTTCTAGCAATTGCTCCACCAAGAATGAATGGGTGAGTGAGTGTGAGACCCCCTTCTTCACTTGGTCGGTGAAAGAAACCATCAAGGCAGGCCGCAAGACTCCAGATACAAATCTTCCATTTGACATCCATCTGAAACAAAATGTTCCTAAGAATCAAAACACAGAGAAGACGTATTTCTCAGATGGATTATAGTTCCTATAACTTGCACAAATATAACATCTCCAGTGACAAAGGTCAAGACTCCATTTATGGCTGCACCAATTAAAATCAGTAAGGAATTACTGACTGCAAACACTGGCCTTCTTGTGCTAACTGGTTGTCCTCCATGTGCTCTTTTATTCACAGAACATTGTCCATGAGTTGTGTCTTCATGGACGTGCTGTTCTCTGTAGGCTATGAAAATCATCAGGGGAAATGAGTGCACAGTTACTGCGGAGTAGGGTCTGTCCCTTTCAGTACTTTAGCAGGTTGCTCCACAGACCTGATCCTAAAAACAGGATTTTTGAGACTTCAAAAAATTTGGGACATTTCCTTGGTTCCTTGGATGAGTTTCAGTGGCACTTTCTGAGTTCCTTTTTGTTTAGTGTGGACTTTTTTTTTTTACAGCGTTTATTGAATTTGTTACGATATTGAATTTGTTGTAATATTGCTTCTGTTGTTGATGTGTTGTTGTTGTTGTTTTTTGTTTGTTTGTTTGTTTTTTGCTGCAAGGCATGTGGGATCTTAATTCTCCAAGCAGGGATCAGACCTGCACCCGCTGCATTGGAAGGTGAAGTCTCGACCACTGGATCACCAGGGAAGTTCCCATGAGTTCATTCTATAGCAAACATATGTGAAAATGTGCCCCCAAAGGATCACTCTGATGATCTGACACAAATTCAGTGTAAGGCCTCACTATTTTTATGTAATTCATGGTCAGTCTTGGCGTTGAGGCAGGAAGATACTACATTGAATACTCCCTTCAAAGCAGAAGAGGGTGAAGTCCATCAGTGAACATTTGGGACTCTCTGCCTTCTACCTGGACTGTTCCTCGGGGTCTCTAAAGGTCACTTACAGCTTTATAGGCAGCTCTGCCAAAGGACTGGCAGTCAAGTCAGACCTTGAATATTTTTCCTGAAAGAGTACCCCTTTTCCCCTCTTTTACTTCTGACTAAAGCCTTCAGCTTCTACAGGTAATTGACAATCGGTTTTTAAAAAAAAACTGTGATGCCACAGATTGCTGGCACATTGTTAGGCTTGTCATATAGCCTCCTTTTTGTTGCAAATGGCACAGAGCCAGTTCAGAGCCACGAGCATGGGATCCTTCAGCCAAGGTGATGCTGGGGATCCAGAACCATCCATGTTAGAAGAGAGAGAATTCGAGTGACCAACCTGGCATGCCCAGGACTGCAGGATTTCCTGGGATGTAGGACTTCCAGAGCTAACACTGAGCAAGTCCCCTGCAAGCCCACATGCTATTCACCTGATGAGGAAGGAACCATCTTTGTTACATTAGAACCACAGCCTTCAACTAGTAGAAACAGTCAGCTAAATCTAGCATGGAAGTCACAGCCTATTAAAACAGCTGGGACTTGACCAATCATCTACCTCCTCATTTTCACAAAGATACCAGACTCAGAGTGGTTGTCAACCTTTTCCCCGGGTCACACAGCTTGCTGGTATATCAGGAACCAGATCTTGGAATGCGACACTCCCAATTTAGGGCACTTTATACTGCATCACATTTTTTGCTTTGCTCTTATGCTCTTGTACAATGAGTTCATCTGAATTTTCTTACAAGACTTGGCTTTTAAAACAGTGAAAATTGCTGTTTATATTGGGCAACACTTGTTTTTTTCATGTTGGGATAGTGAATGGCATCAGGAGGCTGTAACTGGCCTCAACTGGCCATTCCCATCACTACATGGCATCCATTCCTGTCATTCTACAGCCCAGTGAAAAATCTTCAACACACAACCTCTAGTCATCACGAGATGCCACCCTTGGTGGAGATGGTCACATGCCAGGATGATGTACCCCTGGGTGACCAGCTGGTTTGTGACTAGCTCACAGGCACACATATTAGCATCTACAAAGTGCATGAAAATCTTGCTTCTTCATACCTTAGATTCTTTCAGGGGGAAGACATAAGATGCCTGTTCTACAAAGTTGAGGTTAAGGTAGAAAACAATCAGTTCTAAGCACTTTACAGGTATCATCTTATTTAATCCTCATCACTTCCTCTGAGTTACTATCATCCCATTTCACATATAAGGGAACTGAGGCATAGAGGGGTAATTAGCCAACCCCCAAAGGTTCTGTTGTTGTTTTAACTCTAGTAAGTGGTGGAGGGTTCTGAGCCTCAAGCTCTTTGAAAAGAGAAAACAAGAGCTCAGGAGAGCAAACCAATCCAGAACGTGGACTCTGGAAGGCAAGGGGAAAGGTGGAGGGCTGTGTTCCTGGGGTGCAGGAGATAAGCCAATATGGTGACGATCTGCAGTAAAAGGAGCAATTCTGTCGACTTCTGCGTGCAGCACACACAAAGGATAACATAGTATGTTCCAGCCTACCTCCATCTTCATCGGCTATCCTCCCTTAACCATAGTAAGTACCAAACACCTTACGCTGTCCTGCATCAGTCCACGCTGGAGTACAGCCACTGGTTCTGGAAAATCCCACCATGACGTACCATCGCTAACAGTCCCTTCACAAAGTTCCTTCTCAGCTCCCCAGCCTCACTCGATCCTCTGAACCCCCTAGTATTGCATCTTCCCCTTTGACTTTTAGCCCGCCCACCCAGGAGCTCAGCCAGTGGGTTGGATAGGACCTACCACATGAAATCAAACACTTCTGAAGAAGTGCGACAGCATTAGTGAAGTGAAATTGGCAAGTTGGTGAAGTGATTTTGATATTTCCATCTCTCAATTTTCTTCCTCCCTTCTAGTACATTCTATCCTATTCTTTCTTAAACTGTGATCTTCTGCAGTGGGCTTAGCTTTAGTTCTTTATATTTAACTTTGGCACCATTTAAGAGAATGGTGCCACTCTCAGCATTAGCCACACATTAAAGTTGAGCTTTCCTGGGAGAACCATAATTAGAAATTTACTTTATCCCCACAAGAGTAAGTTAAAGCATCACAGAACAGGTAGTTGTTTTACAGGAGAACAAAACTCTTCCTGGTGCTTCTGAAATCAAAGCATGTGAAAAACTTTTAAGGGGCCTACATTTAGGTTTGATCAGTTCCAACTATGAACACCACTACTCTGATGTGAAAACACACAGTACAGTCTTCAACTTTATAGGAAACATCTAGAATTCTTAAGTGGCCCAGATACTTTGCTTTGGGGCAAGGAAACTGCTCACCAGTTCTTCAGAAACACCTTCAAAATGGAGAAGAGCTGACTTCAATGAACTTCTGCTTTTTCTATAATTTTATATGCTGGGCTCTAGCCATGCTGTAGCAAACACTCAAGGTACCCCATTAAAAAAAAAAGTTCACTCCATCAAAACATATTACTCCATAATGATTATACGAGGTATGAAAGAAAAAAGGAGCATGATTTTATTGAAATCTTTTAGTACAGTGTTGAAGATCTTCGAATCCTATATTCTAAAGCAATACAAGCACTGCAAATGATGTAGTTCCTGAATCTAGATGACATTTTTACCACAGAAAAGTTATCAGACAAATCCCTTGAAGTTGATGGATGTAATTTAAGTTGAAAATGGAGCAACTTTGGTATGTTTGTATTTCTCTGGATCTCCTTTTTGGCTAGATGTACACCAAGTCAATTGCCATTCAGCAGAGTTGGACAGAACCAGTATGTTTGGTGGTTTCACTGAAATGTTTCTGCACAAGCAAGGGATTGCATGAGCTCAAATTAAGCAGCTCTCAAGGCTGTCTTCATCCTCTTTCTTTCTTTATCCCCACAAGAGTAAGTTAAAGCATCACAGAACAGGTAGTTGTTTTACAGGAGAACAAAACTCTTCCTGGTGCTTCTGAAATCAAAGCATGTGAAAAACTTTTAAGGGGCCTACATTTAGGTTTGATCAGTTCCAACTATGAACACCACTACTCTGATGTGAAAACACACAGTACAGTCTTCAACTTTATAGGAAACATCTAGAATTCTTAAGTGGCCCAGATACTTTGCTTTGGGGCAAGGAAACTGCTCACCAGTTCTTCAGAAACACCTTCAAAATGGAGAAGAGCTGACTTCAATGAACTTCTGCTTTTTCTATAATTTTATATGCTGGGCTCTAGCCATGCTGTAGCAAACACTCAAGGTACCCCATTAAAAAAAAAAGTTCACTCCATCAAAACATATTACTCCATAATGATTATACGAGGTATGAAAGAAAAAAGGAGCATGATTTTATTGAAATCTTTTAGTACAGTGTTGGAAGATCTTCGAATCCTATATTCTAAAGCAATACAAGCACTGCAAATGATGTAGTTCCTGAATCTAGATGACATTTTTACCACAGAAAAGTTATCAGACAAATCCCTTGAAGTTGATGGATGTAATTTAAGTTGAAAATGGAGCAACTTTGGTATGTTTGTATTTCTCTGGATCTCCTTTTTGGCTAGATGTACACCAAGTCAATTGCCATTCAGCAGAGTTGGACAGAACCAGTATGTTTGGTGGTTTCACTGAAATGTTTCTGCACAAGCAAGGGATTGCATGAGCTCAAATTAAGCAGCTCTCAAGGCTGTCTTCATCCTCTTTCTTTGAACTGGACCATCAAATGCCACTGCATAGGGCTAAGTCTAATCTACTTAGTTGACAGATGTACCAGATATACTTTAAAATACAAAACTGAAGCTAAATAACCATGGAAACAATTAGCTCTTAATTCAGAGAATGACAATATCACTTTTTTAATATCTTTATCTGAATATCATTTCTGAAAATGAATTTTAAAATTATATGTCAGCTCTATAATACATTTAGATCTATGTGTTGGACTAAATCTTCGATGAAATCACTGCTTTAAATCAACTGGTTTTAGTCACTGTTAACATGTCTATGCTGGGATGCCAAGATGTCTAGCTGTGTGCATTCATAACTACATTTTTACTCCACAGAAATTAAAGAAATACAGATTATCACTCATTTGTCAAAAAGAAAAATTACATACATCTCAATAGACTCTTTATATATCTCAAATCAACTCTGTCTAGATAGAGTCCATCATATCGCATAGCTGACTTTAGCCATTTTAAGGTACAGCAAAATGCTAGTTTCTGCGATGATTAAAACAATCCTTTAAAACTTTGATTTAACCTCTGCTGTGATGAAGTTTGAAATCTTAAAGATTGCTATTCAGGTTTGTTAATCATTTAAAGAGCCCTCATTTTTCCACCCACTGAATTTAGATATGAGACTTTCCTGAGTTTTGAGATCCAGCAGGAGGAGGAGACTTTTCTTTCTTTTTCCTGGGCTTTATCTATACAGGCACGTTTTCTTTTTTGTGGGTGGAAGCACTCAGCTGGTTGTCCAGTAACGTGCCCTTAGTACAATTCAGAGTTGCTGCCCACTGCCTGCCACCGAGGAGGGGGCACCTCACTCAGGAGCCGCCAAAGGCCACCTGTGAATAGAGCTCTCTTTGCTCCACCATCTCGTTGGGCCACCACTGAACATTCACTTCATGGAGCAACAATGCTTACCTATTGGTCCTTTATTTGGTAGGCCCTTCTCACCTATGTAACAGTTTAGCTAAAATAATCTATTCCTAGAAGGTCTGCTACTTGTGATTACAAAAGACCAAAGACCGCGAGGTCATCACCAAGGAAATAATGTTTAAACGTGTATTTATTTGGAGGCACCTATCAAAAGTACCCTTTTATCATGTAAAAAAAAAAATAGAGATGGGACTAGTAAAGCTGAGAGGACTCAGGGAAGAAGTCTTTGTTGCAGTGGAGATCCACAACATGAAACTCTTGGGGAAAAAGGCAGAGTAAAAGTTAGAGCTAAAAACAGGATGTTAAAAAAACAAGATGGCAGGACATGAGGTGCATTTGGATGGACAGAGCTTGAATGTGACCGTGAACCTGGAGATTATCTCAAGAGTTTCTCACTCAGATCTATTGCTGAACAAACTTCTGGAATTTTAGAACAGTGTATTTCACGAAAGTGACAGTCATGCTTTTCAGAAGTGGCAATAAAAAAATACGCTGCTTCTGAGGTGTCTATTGTTTACCAAAAATAAATGTGCCAGTGGCCATCTTCAGCTATTGATACATTTTGTCCTAATTAAGCATAATGACTAAAATGGTTTCCTGGAAACCTGACCACTAAAAACAAATATTCAAAATTCAGGGTATTATTAATTCTCTAAGGTTCACTCAAAAGTGAAAGACTAATTTTCTACAGGGCTTCACCCAAATGTCCATAGACATTATCATTTTATATTTACAAAAAGGCTTTAATCTGAAGTGACCTTTGGTAGCCCCGAAATTCTTGAACTTCCACAATGAAATTATAAACTTGAAAGTTGTGGCCTCAAAGTACTGACAGAACAAAGTGGGGAGAAAAAGGTCAATTATCAGAACAAGTCAAGATAACAAAAACATTTCTCCTTTAAGACTGTTCACTTAAAAGATCAAATAACCACTGCCCTCCCCACTAAAGTGAAAATAAATGGTCAAGATCTTTAAGAAGGGGAAAACAGTGGCCTTGGAGTATACACAGACCTGATGCTTTCGCATTAACATAACTGCTCAGTCCCAAAGCTAAAAAAATTAGACAAATGCACACAAGTTAGAAGCCAGACCAGGCTGCTCCACACCTCACATCTTTACAGTGGGACGTGGCTGAACAGGTAAGACACAGATTCACCGTTGTGGGTCCTTCGGATCGCTTCAGCCAAGATCATCGAAATGTCAATAACCTAAACACCAATGAAAAGACAGACAAGGGGAGAGGAAAGTGGGACATCTCAGTGATGTTTAATTAGAAACGTAGAAACCAGAAAGCCTAGAAAAGCTTTCTCCAGCACATAAGATGTGCTACTAGTAAACCCCCACCCCACATGCACCTCTTCTGAGAGGACAGTTTGTGCCTGTCTTCAGAGTACAATCCTGGGTGAGGGATCCTGGAAGTGAGACTTTTCAGTGTAGATACTTCAAAGGCTGTTCAGGGCTGCTGTTAACCAGAGACATTCTTTTTTTCGGGTATTTGTTGTTTTTAAATTATTTTTACTCAATCATCACATGGAAGATTTTTGTCTCTCGGTTTCTGGAAACACAGATACTATAGCATCTAACAATACAGCTGTAATCACCTAACTTCAAGGTCAGCACCAGAACAGTCATAGACAATGGAGAAGGCAGTAGCAGCCCACTCCAGTACTCTTGCCTGGAAAATCCCATGGATGGAGGGGCCTGGTGGGCTGCAGTCCATGGGGTCGCTAAGAGTCAGACACAACTGAGCAACTTCACTTTCACTTTTCACTTTCATGCATTGGAGAAGGAAATGGCAACCCACTACAGTGTTCTTGCCTGGAGAATTCCAGGGACAGTAGAGCCTGGTGGGCTGCCATCTATAGGGTTACACAGAATCAGACACGACTGAAGTGACTTAGCAGCAGCAGCAGCAGCAGCAGCAGACAATGCACAAATGCATAGGCACAGCTGTGCTACAATAAAACTTTATTTACAAAAGCAGATGGTGGGCTGGATTGGGCCTGTGGGCCTTAATTGACTGACTCTCAACTACTGAGAATCAGACATTAAAATCTAAGGCGAAGCTATTTTGACCATTTTCAAACAAATCTCCTGGGGCCAAATGAACTGTATTGCTCTCTGATAGATGAAAATCACAAGGCGGACCACTCTGATCCATTTTCATGCTCTAATGATGGGAATGGAGGCTTCCGGCAATGAAAGAACTTGCCAAGTTTCACCAAGCTACAGAGGCCAAACAAGAATTCAAACCCTTCGACTTATTTCAAGCCAACTGGTATACAGCAATCCTTGGAGTAAACCCTTGGTACATCCTTATCATTTCAAACAGAAACCTTGCACACATTAAACACTAACTCCCTAACGCCGCTCCTGGCAACCACCACTCTACTTGCCCTCTCTGTGCATCTGACTACCCTAGGGCCCTCAGGTTAAGTGGAATCTAGTTTAAATATCACGCAGCATTTGTCCTTTTGTGACTGGCTTCTTTCATTTAGCACACCATTTTCAAGGTTCATCCCTGTGACTGCATGTGTCAGAATTTCCTTCCTTTTTAAGACCGAGGAATGTTTCACTGTATGAAGAGACCGCACTTTGGTCACCCATTCAACTGGTGATGGTCAGTTTGGTCATTTCCACGTTTTGACTACTGCAACTAGGGCCTGCTATGAATGTTCGTGTCCAAGGTTTTGTTGAACATCCGTTTTCAGATTCAAGGGAATAATCCTAGAGGCAGACCTGGTGGATCATACAGTAATTCTGTTTGGCTTTAGCACAGTCTGTTTCTTGATGGTCTTTATGTGGCTTTATTCACTTACTATTTATAACTTTGACCTCTGCTGACCCCAGCTTTTCCTAGATGTCTAACATGTATCAGACCTTCCCATTACAGGAAGCTACAACCTCTGCCCGCATCTCCCTTAGCAAGGGGTCACATATGTAAGATGCAATGCTATTTTTCGAGATGTGAGCTAAGTGTCTCGCTGCATGGCTCTGCCAGCAGCATAGCCAGTACCTGAATCTTGGAGCAGTGTTTCATCTTGTCCTCTTGGGGAATAGTGTTTGTCACAACAACAGCCTCAAAGGCAGCATTATTTATTCTGGAAATAGCTGGCCCAGAGAAGATCCCATGGGTAAGGATAGCATACACTTTGGTGGCTCCAGCCGAGAGTAGTCTATAAAATAAAAGATAAAAAAAGTTAAGTGCACACAAATATTCTTGAAACATTCTCCCCTTTGTGTGAATTTAGAAGCAATAGTGTATTCCATATAGGAAAACAAGAAACCAATTTCACTCACATTTATTAGGCTAAAAGATGATCTTTTAAGCTATGTGCTGACCAAACACTTTGTATTTCCTTACATCAGGGAATATCACCCTTGGCTTTGGGCCCAGACAATTCTTTGTTGTGAAGCACACATCCCTGGTGTCTACCCAATAGCAACACCCCTCCCCTCAGTTGTCACAACCAAAAATGTCTCCCAACATTGTCAAATGTCTGGCAGGAAACAAAACTGCCCAGATTTAAAAGACCAAAGCCAAAATGCCACATGTTGATATACAATCGATACAAAAAGGTGAGCTATTGTGCACTCTTAGTTTTGCTCTGTCTTAGAAACCCGCTGTGCACTGTGCCCTCCCGGCACATCTCGGTCCACGCATTCTGCAGCCGTGCACAGGTGGGCAGCGGCTCCGAGGCAGGACAGCGCAGCTCTAAGTCTCTGGAAGCCCACAGCTGAGAAAGCTGAAGTGAAAGTGAGCACAAGGAAGGGAGGGCCTGAAGGGGCCCAAAGACTATCTTCTCCTCTCTGTGCTCAGTTCAAAAGCATCTTCTCTGAACTTTTAAAAAAATACACTGCAAGTAAAACCTTGAAAAGGAACGCCGGGCCATCAAGGACCATGGTTTTTTCCCTACCAAGACAAAAAGAAATGGGCCTAGAAATTGGCTTCGGTCTGAAAATCCACTACTAAGCAATCAGTAATAATTCGGAGGATGGAGCCTGGTTTTGAGCAGCTGCCGCTTCTCCTTTCTTCACTAGATGGCCTAGCGCTCTCCTGAAGGGCCCGGAAGCACCCTCATACTTGTCCGCAGCGTGGCAGATGGTGCCGCAGGTGTCGGCCATGTCATCCACAAGGATGGCCACACGGTCCTTCACGTCGCCCACCAGGACCATCCGGTCTACTTCATTCGCCTTCTTCCTCTCCTTGTGAATCAGCGCAAACTCCACGTTCAACCTGTCTGCAATTGATGTGACCCTGCTCAAAGACATATACAAACACAGACTTAGTGAACAGACTTCTGGTTATTGCGGGAGAGGGGGGTCGGGAAGAAGGAATAGTTAGGAGTTTGGGGTGGACACATATACACTGGTGTATGTAAAATGGAAAACCAACAAGGATCTACTGTATAGCATAGGGAACTCTGCTCAATATTATGCAACAAACTAAATGGGAAGAGAATTTGAGAAAGAATAGAAACATGTAAATAAATAACTGAATCACTTTCCTGTATGCCTGAAACTAACACAACACTGTTAGCCAACTATACTCCAACATAACGTTAAAAGTTAAAAAGATACATAGGGAAAAGAAGGAAAATAATTACAGCTTAAGTCTGAAAACATATTCCCAAAATTACATTAGAAAACTCTCAGTTTACAAAAAAAAAAAACATACGCGTGTCAAATATTGTCAAAACAAAAAAGACTGTGCTCTTCACAGCGTATCTTAGGACTATTGTAACCAGCCCCACTCAAGATAATCAGGAATCAGGCCTCTCCTGAAAAGCCGGGACTGGTGTGGGGTATGTGTTAAGCAACCGACAGGGAGGAATGTGCCAGGACACGGCCTTGTGCCTGGGGGCAGCTGGGGAAGAAAGCCAGGGCGCCTTGACCATGGTCTAAAACTCCTGACACTCAACAGGTTTATGGGCATCTTTTAAAGTCTGAGATCCAAATGAAAGTAAATTATTTAGAAGCTAACTGCTTAGTTTGGGGAGCAGCCATGAGGGACAAAGTCCTGTTTAGTGAAGCCACGTAAGCTGCAGGCTTATGACAAAGGGCTCGGCTGCACTTGAGTCCTCTGAGATTGTAATCACAGTCCAGGCCTCTGCCCATCTACAGCAAATGCTCAAAGTCATCAGCCCTGAAAGGCCTGAACTGGCTAAAGGAGAAGTTGGCAGGCTGGGCTTGCTGCTGAGCCTGGGACATTCCACATTTTTCCTGTGAAGAATAGATTCCAATGATGAAACTTAGCATAAAATAATCCCACTGACATAAGGGAACATGAAATATCCTGTTTCACTTCTTAAAATGACAGTCTCTTATCATGCAATGCAGCTGAAAGAAATTTTTTGAAGGACCAAAACCAGACTCATACACAACCCAATTTAGTATGCAGTGACTAGAGGATACAACCTCTGGATGCTTAAGTCCTGGTACCAAAAAGGTGACCAAGTAGAGCTTGACCAAATCATTGAGAAGAACCCACTTTCTGGGGCCAAGAGGACAGCAGGAAGGGCTGTGTACCACGGGTTACCCCTGCTTGTTTCTGAGAACACTCAACAACTGGTATCATTTTTAACTGTGGTAGAAAAAGTTCTACATATTATATACATAGAGGTATGTATACCTAATAGAATTTGAACGCTGACAAAAATTTTGCCCCATAGTCGGCTTAAAACATATGCTACTCTCTGTATGCCGATTTCATAAAAGATATGCCCTTTAAACTCCAATTAAAGAAAGATAGTTTCTCAGAACATAAGACAGATTTTGCCAAGAAAAGCCTCTCGAACACCTTACGTATGAGCATATATATTAAAATTTTCTGTCTATGTAAGGATCAGGAAGACCTCAGTACGGCAGGGCCCAGGTCCACAGCCTCACAAGGGGACGCGCCACCACGTGGGGTAAAGGTGGCATCACCTGTGTTCTCATGTCTGCCAGGTGATCTGCTTTCCTGAGCCAGCGAATAAACACACCAGCAGGGGGCGCAGCGGCCTGAGTGGGAAGGAAGCTGAGCTATGCAGTTTGGTGGGTAGGGTAGGGGTCAGGAGGACAGAGGAAGGCATGGAACATGAGTGGGGAGCCCCAGCCACTTCAGGTACCCAATGGTAACGTCAGAAGCAGACAATCAGGGAAACTATTCCTGCAAAAAAGCTCCAGGGTTACGACAATATCCTTATTTCTCCACAGGTTCCAACGCTTCTTTTCCAGATGTACAACTGTGACTTACTGCCTATTCCTAACATACGGTTGTTGAGACAGGGTATCATACAGAAATCTCAGGTGGAAAAAGCTAGAACAACAACAACAAAAATACATAGATTGATTTCTATTTCTTCTGGATATACCACTGCAGTCTTTACCAAAGGGGAAAAAAAAAAAAGGCAAATCTGAATTAGTTGCACCAACTTCCCGAATATTTTATGTGAATATTAACCATCTCAACAGTGGCGTGCTTCCTTCCTGAGGTGTATTTTTTCTCAGCTTCAAAGACTACCCACAAGTGACCTCTGGTGGTGATATTAAGTTTTACCTGGAACAAATGAAGCTTCAAAATTTTTTCTACAGCAACAAGTCCCAATTTCTCAGACACCTATTTTTATCTGTGTGTGTGAAAAACAACTTATCACATCAAGCAAAGCAGTCACAGATAATGTCAACTTCATGTATCATGTGTTACTTGTGAGGCTATTTTGTTGGTTGGGGAACAGCTTACTCCAGGATATGCGAGATGTGTAGCAAAAATTTAAGGGAAAAGACAGAGGTGACAAGAACTCTGAAATGCATGCCCTTAAAAAGTTTGCCTTTCCCAGCAGAGAGGGAGCAGCAGGGTAATAAGTGGAACTGATCTGAGGGGGCTCTGAACAAAAACAATATCTTGCTGCTAGCCTAGCTAGCTGATTCTGTTATTATTATTTTTTTAGCAAGGGTTAGCAAGTACATGAGGGATCTTGGCATATCATAAAAGATGGTACTTCAAGTCAAAAGGAGAACAATTGATTATCTAACAGTTTGGGGACAATCTGGATAGCTGGGGAAAGGGGAACTTGGATTCTTCATTCACTGTTTATTCCAAAACAAGTTTCAGATGGCAGAAAAATAAAAATATTAGAAAGGAAAAAAGCTACCCTTAAAATATGTAACATCAGAGGAAAGGAAACATGTTAAGGGTGAATCTTTCATAAACCCAGAAGCCATAATTTGGAAAAGAGATAAATATGACTACATAAGAATGTTTTAAGAGTCCTGCAGAGAAGAAAAACACAACAAGAAGTGGAAAACTTGGAGAATTATTTGCTACACAGAGAAGCAAAGATGTCACTTCCTGCATGCATAGAACTTCTAACAAACCAGAGGAAGAGGCCCCCAGCTGACAGAACGAGAAAAGGTATGACAGAAAATAAACATGCTGGAAAGAGCACTCAGCTTTATGCACAGCACTTGGAATTAACAGGAAGACATGCCCTGTACCACTCAGCTGATCTGTAAAGTAAAAGAAGTTTGATCAAGTGCTGAGCGAATGAACCTGTGTACGAAGTCACTGGCATGCATAGTCAGGAATGTCAACTGGTCTCTTCCTTCTTAACTGAAGTATACTTGATTTACGATGGTGTGTTAGTTTCGAGTATACAGCAAAGTGATTCAGTAATACATATGCGTGTATATATATATACTGTTTCAGATTCTTTTCTATTATGGTTTATTATAAGATATTGCATGTACTTCCCTGTGCTACACAGTAGGTTCTCGCTTGTCTATTTTATACACAATAGTTTTATCTGCTGATCCCAATGTTTCACCTTCTTTGAAAGACCCAATTTTGACCCTGTCCATCAAAACCGAAATAGCTCATGCTCTTGGACTTGGTGACAGTAGTTCTAGGGACACCTGTACTTTCACTACTTGCACATGTGTAGGAAATGTGACAGTGAGTGTTGTGCTGCAGGAACGTGTCTAAGAACACCAACAACAGCACCAACTTGAGAGGAATGAGGCTGGCTAAAGGAATCCCTGCGCCTACACACAGGGGCCTGTCGCTGCTGCTGCTGCTGCGGCGCTTCAGTCGTGTCTGACTCTGTGCGACCCCACAGACGGCAGCCACTAGGCTCCCCCGTCCCTGGGATTTTATCCAGCCACAAAAACCAAGAAAGCCGAGCTCCTGCACAGCTGTGGAATGCTTGCTAAGGTGGAACACATTTTTAAAAACACAGTATGTGCAGTGTATTATCATGTGTGAAATAAAAAAGGGAGATACACATTTCAATAGCATTTCCAAATGCTATTGGAAAGACTTCACCTCACCCAAAAATAAGAAAACAAATGGAAGAGCGCTGGGATGGGAAAAGACAAGGCCACACAAGTTCGTGGACGGAGCTCTCTTCACCTCACCCTTCCTGACAGAGAGCCCTCTCCCCACCAGAGAAGCAGCGGCACTTCTACCCGGGGACCGAGTCCAGAGGCTCGGCGTACAGCACAGCACTCTATCAAATCAGCATTCCACTGCCTTCACCCTGATCCTCAGCTGTCTCTACTGACTGCTCAGTACCCTTCCTGAGGCCATTCAGCAGGCCTGCACTCTGTTGCTTTCAGTGCCAAGCCAGTTTCTGGCCAGCATCCTCCTTTTCCAGCCTAGCACTGTTCTGTGGCCCCGTGAGGTGGGCTGCCCGCCACCCAGTCATCTGCAAGCAAGGGCTCTCCGGGGGCTGCACCCTCTCACTTTCCTAACTTGGATCATCAGGTGGTCTTCATCATGAGGTGGTCTTTGGCAGGGAGTATTTCCTGAACAGCTGGGCTTGTGGAATTCTCCCTCTGCCGTTCTGCAGGCTGGGGTCCATTTTCCCAGCACTGGGACCCCCACACCAGGGTGCAAGTGCAAATCCCACCACACATCCAGCCGTGGCATAGACCCTGGGCCAGCACTCTCGCAGGTGGCGCCTTTCTCCCTGCCCTCTCCCTTCTCTCCAGAGGCTCCCCTGTGAGCACTAGCCTCTGCCAAGCCATCCATCTCTTCCTGGATCCGACCCATCACCCAGGTCACCCTGAGCGCAGCTCTCAGCCTTTTTTATTTCTTGGCCACAGGTATCTCCCTTTCCCTGGCAGTTCAGTTGGTAAAGAATCCACTTGCAATGCAGGAGATCCCAGTTTGATTCCTGGGTCGGGAGATCCGCTAGAGAAGGGATGGGCTACCCACTCCAGTATTCTTGGGCTTCCCTTGGGGCTCAACTGGTAAAGAATCCTCCTGCCATGCAGGAGACCTGGGTTCAATCCCTGGGTTAAGAAGGGGAAAGTTACCCACTCCAGTATTCTAGACTGGAGAATTCCATGGACTCTATAGTCCATGGGGTTGCAAAGAGTCAGAAATGACTGAGCGACTTTCACTCACTCACTCACTCATCTGCCTTTCTCTCGGGCTGCTCTGCAGACAGGGATTTTAAAACTGTTTTATTTTGGCTTCCATTGCTAAGTGTTTGTAATAAGGCCGAGCTTGGTCAGTTATGTTATATAGTGAAAGCCTTATTTTCTAATTAGGCTCATGGCTTCTATCATCAGAAATAAAAGTTTTTTAAAAACTCAGAACATTCTTTGCTGAAAATAAATGTTCATGTGTATTTTTTTTTCTTTCGTGAGCAATGAAATATTAAAGATGACAGCTCTCTGCTCTGGAGGTGAAGCCTGTTGGCTACTTACTTGGTCATCTGCAAAATAAACTGGTAAGTCATTTAAGACATGCTTCCTTACCTAATACATACAGCAAGGAAAAAGCAGTTAGCAAACCCAGAAACCTGCCTTATGCCACCTGAGCCTGTGCAATACCTTTTGGCGCCCCCGGCATCAGGTGAAACAATGATACAATTTTTCCAGTCGGTGATGTTCTCCCGAATCCACTGCAGGACCGCAGGCTCTGCATACAAGTTATCCACGGGGATATCAAAGAAGCCCTAAGAGGAGAAGTGGGTGTCATGTTATAACAGGGCTTTTTCAAAAAGATCTTCTCTGCCATGAAATAAAACTAGAAGTTTTTATTCAAAAGAAGCCTTTTCAACAGATTCCCCTTTTATTGCTTTTTAAAAATATTTTTTTCAGTTGAAACATGCATTGTATTTCTTCTTTAAAAATGTTTTTGTAACTGAAGTATAGTTGATTGACAATGCTGAGTTAGTTTCAGGTATACAGCAAAGTGATTCAGACATATATATATATATGTATATATATATATTCTACGATTCTCTTCTGTTATATGTTACTACAAGATGCTGAATATAGCTCCCTGTGCTATACAGTGGGTTCTTGTTGTTATCTATTTTATATTTTATCCTTCCCCCCACATTTTCCCTTTGGTAACTATAAGTTTCTTTTCTGCGTCTGTACAGACTCACTTTCCTTAATTCAAACGGAATTAAATCAAAAGACAGATACGTTCCAGAAGCAGATTTCACTTCAGCTGGTATCTTTGGGGACATGGTCTATTACCTTATGATCACCTCTATTCTAAGAAAAGGAGATTGGCTTTGTAGATCAGTGGGGGAAAGATTTGCTTAAAGCAAATCTTAAGCATCTTATTGTAAGCCAAATAATTCACAGTTCACTGTACTGCAGGGCAGGTATACTGTAATTTGGCCTGTTTTATAGATCAAGAAACTAAGTTATGAAGAGTATTTAAAAACTTAACAACTCTCCCATTGGAATTATTGGCAGAACTGAGGCAGAATTACAGAGTTTACTACCAGGAAGCTATTCCTGCTCCTCCAAAAGTGAGTGGCGGCAAGGTGGCGGTGGAAACAGGTGATATTAATGTTAAATTATCTAAGTTCGGTAAAAAAGATGAAAATCCTAGAGAGTCGCCATATACAAACTTAAAAACAGAAGTAGTGTTACCTCCTTTGAAAACTAACCTAACAGAGAGTTACGATTTAACCACTTGCATTAAGCCTTCACTATAACCAAGAACAAAGAAAATGCTGGAACCTGGATCTGAGAGGCATGCAGGTCCATGGTGATGATGTGATCCGCTCCAGCAACAGAGAGCATATTGGCCACAAGCTTTGCTGAAATCGGAGCACGACTCTAAAATACAAAGGCACAACTTTTATAATAAGGGAGAGATGGTGACATCCAGATTTCTCCCACTGAGCTCTGCAGGAGAAAGATGAATCACAGATGCGTTATTACACGTGAAGAGAAGTAACATTAATAATTTAATTCCTCAATAATTTGAACTTAGTAATTTAAATTATTTAATAAAGAAAGTTATAGGTTTTAACAGCAAAAGAGACTCATCCCAGTTTTATTCACCAAATACTAATTATTTACTATTGAGAGACAGTGTGCCTGACACTGGATACAGGAAACAAATATCAAAGAAGCAAATAATTAAAGATAAATACATATAATATTACAATTTATGTAATTCCAATTGTGACAACTAGGTAGAATAAAAGGTACCAAGAGAGAAAGTGAGAGGGAGACAGAGAGAGACACAGACAGACAACAGCATGAAGGACAAGAAGTCAACAGACATTAGTTGTCAGAGGCCCCTCTAAGGGAAGTGCTGCTTTTTTTCTTAATAAGTTCACAACTGAGCGATTTTTATTTTTTTAATTTTTTAATATAAATTTATTTAATTGGAGGCTAATTACTTTACAATATTGTATTGGTTTTGCCAGACATCAACATGAACCTGCCACGGGTGTACAGGAAAGTGCTTCTTAAGGCGAGGCCAGCAGAGATGGAGACTAGTGGTGCAGAAAGAGCCCCTGTGACGTCATGGAGGCTGAGAGGTCACTCACATCCAGGGACGGACAGGGCCTAGTGTGGCTGCCTGGTGGGCCAGGATGCAGCGCAAGGGGATACCTGAAGGGAGGCAGGGCTACATCTTCAGAGCCCCAAAGGCCAGTCCTGAAAGCTGAGTTTCTGCACTACAGCTAGGAGCCAAGGCTGTTACGAATTCGACAACAACCAGAAGGAAGAAAGAACAGCTTAAGGTGATGGATCAGCTGATATTTACACTGTATCTTCTTAAACGGACCTAAGTTCTTCATAGCTTTAGCTGCCACACCATAAGTGATGGACATGAACTCTGCCCACATCAAAACAATCCAAGGGACTATACAGGCATGATTAGGCCTACGGAAAGAGTTCAGTACTTTGCTATAAACCAAGCATTCCTACATACAACAAAAAAGAGAATGTAAGCTTAACAGAAGATTTAATTCAAACTTATAATGTTATGGTATGTAAGTTTCAATTATATCTCAAAGCTAAAAACAATGATTTCATTCAAAATAGTAATAAATAATCTCTGTTAAATACACAGACATGCACACAGTATATTCCTGTAAAAACATACACAGGAATTAAATCAAAATGTGAACCGATTATTCTCTAGTATCATTCTTTTCTAAAAAAAGAAATTATATTTTATGATAATTCACACCCCTCCCATACACACTTTTTTTTTTCCCACACACAAAGAATAAGAGGAAACATCCCAAATGTTAACAGTAAATGTTTCCAGAAAGTGAGATGATGGGGAAATAGTTTTCTAATTTTTTGTGAATCATTCAACCTGCTCAACTCACTCAGGTTTTTTCATCATGTAACCCCCCTGCTCTGTTCCACACTGTTCTTGAGAAAAAAGCCCTCCCGCCAGTGTGGCCCTGGCTACTTAGAAGTGGTCTGCCCTGCACCCTCAGCCTCAAGGAGGGGTCTTCCCCACAGTGGGCCCTGGGCCCCCTCTCTCCCTCTTCTGGAGAACACTGTAAGCCTTGCTGTCTACACCCACACTCCCACCTTACCCTTAATCTGCCCCCATCTCTGCAGACCCTATATGTCTGATCCTCCAGATCTGATTCCAATCTCCAAACTTTAAGGCACTTGGAGAATTCCAGAGAGGAATGATCTGTCTGTTATAAAGGGACACAGCATTTGGCCCCCACCACGTGGGACCACCGTAAGCCACCTGCTTAGATCAGAAGATAGTTTACGTAGAATGCATAGTTCAGAACTAGGCTATGTGTCCCTCGCACACAAAGGATTGGTTTTGGAGTTTCTGCATCACCTGCAACCCCAGCTCTGTACCTTGCATATGACAGTTCTTCAATAAATATTTCATAACAGGATCTCTAGAACACCGAGTTTCCAAGGCTTAGTCATTCACCTCACTGACTGAGAGAGTTATTTAGTCTAACAAAATTCCAGGGTAATTAAAAGAACAAATCCATTGCTGGGAATGTGATTCACTATGCTGATCAACTTCCTCTAAGTTGATAACCTGCAAAAAGATTCCTCTGTCTCTCCACGGCATCAAGTCATTCTTACTTCTAAGAGCTAGAGCACAGGAACAATTTCTAAATCCATCCTTTCTGCTCTCCTTCAAACTCTGTTTTAGAAGTTAATTTTCAGACCATCTTTCACAATTTGCCTTAACACCCAACTGCATCTTGCAAGAAAAATGATTCACAAGTTTTAACTGACTTTGTGGCCAAGAGAAAAAATTAGTATGGCATTTCAACAAAGGTAGTCAAGGTATAGCAACTGCAAATAAAACAGTTGACTCCTCTAGTGAAAAATGGTTAAAAATCAAATATTTTGTGAGCCAGACCAGTCTGGACAAAGATTCTCCAGAGAGTCCAGATTTCATTCAGCATATTAGCTCTGCCCTGATAAAAAGCATAAACTTCACAAGCTTTAAAAATGGACAAGATTATAGAAATTTGTGTCAGCACAACTGTCCTCAATTTTTCCAGTTAAGAAATCAAAAGAAACAATGTGATCTTTGAAAATAGATCATAACTTTGAAAATTTGGAAAAACAGCCCTCTGTGACTCCTTTCTTGCTATCAGTTTTTCTCCAACAATACGGCGTACCATTTCTGAATTCTGGGTTCCTTCTACAACTACTGGTGTCAACTCTCAACTGCTATCGTGGCCTTGCTTCTGTGTTGCTGACAGTGATCACTTTGTCTCTTCTACCAGTGGTTAAGTTTGGAAAGTTGTGGGATTGTCTGATTGAGGTAAAGAAAAAAAAGTGCCCACCGTTTTGTTTCCAAGAAATGTAGCGACAGCAAAGTGACCAAGTAACAGTGAAAGAAAGGAAACAAACTGGTGTTCAAAATGGCCTCCACATGAAAACCCATCTAAATGTCCAACAATGGAAGCTGGATCAAGAGACAGTCGGACAAAGCAGATTCAGGGGCTAGTTAAGCCCACTGGGGGCTCTGGAGGGCTCTTTGCCAGCACGATGGCAAGTGGAGGCCAGAAGCCAGGAGTGACCTCACATCCCCTGTGGGAGCAGGCGATCAGCCACACAGACCCTGCTGATGAACAAAGTTTGAAAATACAATCTTGGAATAAGAGGTAACTGCCAATCAGATACTTGCAAACAAAAAATGCAGGTGTCTCAGCATTTGTATCAGTTAAAAAGAAAGTTAGGGTAAAAAAAGAAGAAAACAAAAAACCAAAAAACCAGCTAGGGTTCCAAACTGTTAGCACAGTGGGAGATGGCCAAGTAATAATAAAAGGAGTAATTTACTGAAAAAGCAGAAATGTATTAAATATCTTAGTGCCAAGTGCAAAGGCTACTAGAAATAAAAGGAAAATCTGATGACAAATGGCAGAATACAGAATTTACTAAACCTCCTGTTATGTAGAAGAGAGATGGTAGCAGAATATTAGCTTTCTAGGACATAGACAAGAATGAAGACGCTGAATAATCCCATGGAAACGCACAAATGGGAGGAAGAGCTAGGACAACAGATTACACTGAGGGAACAAAAGAAATCAATTTAAATTTAGCAGCTAAAAACACACATAAAACTTGCAAATCAAGTCTGGAATAAAAGCAGCTTGACAAATGATACGCCGGAGGTCATATGCCTCACCAGAAGAGATGGGACCTACACATAAGCTAAAGCCAAGTCACAAAGTGAAAGACACACACACACCTCCCCACATACTACACACACTCCAATATTTCATGGCAATGGCAATTACCTGCTATTCAATGTCCACAAATAAATGTTTTATAGACACACAGCCATGTCCATTCATTTACATCCTGTCTCTGGCATGCAACTAGAGCTTGGTAGTTACCACAGAGACCATGCAGACCTTCACAGGAAAAGCTTGCTGACCCTTTCTAACATATATGCTGAGTAACATTTCAAGTGCAGAATGGAGTTCTGGACATCAAATTTTTAGTGGGCAATTCACTGACTAAGCTGTGTTCAGCAGAGTCTGGAAACCACACCTGAAGGAGTTGACATTAAAATTTATAGGGACCTTGCTACAGGAATCCATATTTATAAACAGACTTTTTTTTCACATGAGGGGAATCTTATCTACTGTTGAGAAATTTGCATTGTTTCAGAAAATCAATTCTGGAAACAAATGGAGGTGCACTGAAGAAAGTTTCTCTCGTAACTAGTTATCCCATCACAGGACAAGAGTGTGGCTGGTGAACTAAAAGGATTCACTTGGAACTGACCATCTATTCATAAAACACAAGGAGGGCAACAGCTTAAGTGTTGTTCCCATATTGAACACTAACCCCAAAACTCACGTTCACCCAGAACCTCAGGCTGTGACCCCATTTGGAAATCAAGACTTTGAAATTTGATTTCAAAGTAAGACAGTGATCAAGATGAGATCATTCTGGATTAGGGGGCTCCCTAAATCCAATGACTCTCCTTTTATAAAAGGGAAAGGATACACAGACACAGGAAGGGAGCCATGTGAAGACAAGTCGGGATGGCAATGACGCTGCCAGACAGCAAGGGATGCCAGGAGCCCGCAGAAACGGAAGAGGCAAAGAAGGCCCCCATGGTATCTTCAGAGGCAGTGCAGCCTGCTGGCACCTTGACCTCTGACATCTGGCCTCTAGGATGATGAGCGTGCACATTCCCATCATTCTAAGCTTTCCAGTTTATTTCGGCTGCCCTAGCAGAGTAACACGATCCCTTCTCAAGTTCCCCTCCACCTTCCCTGATTTTTCTTGAGGGCAGAGACTGTATCTTCTTCAGTTTCTTCTACAACCTCACAGGGCCTCCTACAATGCCAGTGTTGCAAAAAGGATAATTCAACAATACCAACTTCATTCCTATGGAGGGGTTAAAAAAAAGATACTGGTGTAAATTTAACTTGGTATCCTGAGAGAACTGTAGACTCACACATAGCTGTAGGAAACAGTGCTGAGATGGTGCATCCTTACCCCAGCTTTTCATGGTGACATTTTGCAGCCCTAAGGGAGGAAATCACAACCGGGATGCTGACATGGATACAATCCAAGGGTCTGCGTGGGACTCCATCAGCATGTTACACTCACTAGAGAGAGTGTGTGTGTGTGTGTGTGTGTATGTGTTTAGTTCTACTCCCCACCACAAAGACGCACACCAGTTTCATCACAAGGACTATAGTAAGAGTATTTTCAGACCTGCAAAAATACTCTACCTGTTTCTATATCAACAAACATGACGGCTGATTCAAAGATAAACCTTGGATAAGGGCAAGAAAGCATGTTTACTCCATCACGACAGTAGAAGGCCAACATTTCCCAGGGAGTCGGAGGTATGAAGTGAGAAGATAAACGCAGCCATCAAGCCGGAGCCGGTTCCTCCAGCAGCTGCCCCACATGCATACCTTGTCCTTCTTGTCTTGCCGGGCGTAGGGGAAGCACGGGATCACAGCGGTCACCCTGGAGGACGACGCTATCTTACAAGCGTTGTCATGATGAGTAGTTCCATCAGGTTGTCGTTGATCTCACCACAGCCACTCTGGATGATGTACACATCTTCCCCTCTCACACTTTCGCCAATCTCCACGCTAGGGAAAGGAAGGTGCCGTTGTTAATAGCTAAGCCTCTCTGGGACCACCCCTAAGGGCTGCGACTCGCGAGTACTCAGCAGGCGGTGGTCCTTGCAGGTAGGGCATCTTCTACTGAGAGGAGACAGAGCAAAATCAGTGAAGGGGAAGAGGAACACGCGCAAGGTCTGGGCAGATTAGGCACAAGCTTCTAACACTTCTTACCTGAGTGGAGTTGCAGAGGACATGTGAATTCCCCCAGAGACCAGCTGTGACAACAAATCATAGGGAAAGCCCTGTCGCCCTGGGAAGCTCATCGGAGACTCTGTTGCCTTGGGTTTTCTTGGGGGCCAGGGACTCAGTGTAACCACGTGGTTCACTGTTCAGCAGGGACCCTTTCCCATGGGCAATGGGGGAAATTTTGTGCAAACTCAGTTCCCAGAAGCCAGCCAAGGGTCATCCTATAGAGGGGCCTTTTTCATATACGAGGGACTCTAAAATGCTCTTTAGAAACTGTCTCTGGCCTGTTATGTTAACTCTTTTTTGGCTCAATACTGTATTCTAGTTTTTTACTTTCATTACTGTTACATGTATACATTGCTTTAAAAATTCCAACCATTCTGTAAGGCTTATAGCAAATAAAATAAGCCCAGAGGCAGCCAATTTCATCTCCTGATGTGGTTTTGACATATTTATCTTCAAAGTCCCTCACTAATGCTTGGATTGCTTCATCTGGATTTTTCATTTTGGGCATCGCGGGTTGAGTTCTCACTCCAGAACGTGAGGACTGATTTGTCCCCTCCCCATCCCATCCCCTGCATCAAGTGCAGCCCTCCCATCTCATGTCGCCATCCTCCCAGCACAGATCAGTTATCTGCCAACCAAATCTGAGGGCTGCTAACTGTGTCGGTGCCATTCAGAGCCAAGCCGTACAGTAAACTAAAACCAAGTTCACGTTGCCTTTCTGTACACAATTTTGGGGGGTGGGTTGTTCACCTTGGAGGAAGTGATTCTACCTCTTCATCTACTAAGTTTTCCAATTTAAATGGTAGCCTCAACACTGAGCTAACAAACGAAACCCCACAATGTCAAGGTCAAGGCCTCAAGCGTGACCTCTATTCCACAGCCTGCTCAAGGCTCGCCCCCCAGCTGCTGACCTGGGTTCTCTTCCTCCCTGTGCACAGCTGCCTCCTGGGGATTCCCTTCCCTTGTCTCCTGCCCTTGATTTCCTGCTCTCTGTACCCTTTCTTGGTGCACTTGCTGGTTTTGCTGATGGACATCCTCTTAGTGTCTTGAAAAAAGCAAACAGGAGCTTAACTCTTTGAGAACTGCCTGCCAGGAAGTTCCAAGTGTAGGATTCTGGGGGTTCAACAAGAAATTCAGTCAATACAACACTGGCATACATATACAATTAGCTGTGCCCTCTCTTGCGATTGGAAGCCAATTATACCCAATAGTATTGGAAGAGCTGATTATTTCTAAAGAAAATGGAAATATAAATGGTAATTTGGAATATCATATAGTAGGCTTTCTGAACCAACAGAAACTTCTATCCAACTTCAAGTAAAATAATTAGAAGATAAAAATGCCATTTTTCAATTTGACATGATCTGGAAACAGTTTTGATCACAGTGGGGTAGCCTCCCACATACTCTGTGCTCTGCCATGGATGGAAAAGGTACAATGCCAGCCTCAGGATGAGCATGTAACAGAGTTCAATGTACTCCTCTCAAGCTCAAGTACTAAGGAGCTAAATGTAATTCCTTTGTGAACACTGCATCAAATGTGAGGTGAAGTTGATTGAGAAATCCCGGTATTATAGCTCAGAGGTTGACAATCTACAGCCCATAAGCTGAGAATAGTGTGGTGGGCAGAATGGTGGCCTCCCAAAGACACCAATGTCCTAATCCCCCAAACCTTTGAATATGTTCATTTACAGGGCAAAGGAGAAGCAAAGTGGCAGATGGATTAAGCCTACTAGTCAGGTCACCTGAAAACAAGAGAGATTATCCTAGACTATTCCAATTGGCCCAATGTGATCACAAGGGCCCTTAAAGATGGCAGAGGGAGAGAGGTCAAAGAAAGAGATCTGAGGGCCGAAGCAGGGTCAGAGATGTGCTATGTGGCTAGCCCTGAAGATGGAAGAATGGGCCAAGAGCCAAGGAAAGCAGGCAGCCTCTAAGAGCTGGGAAAGCAATGGATGGATCCTGACCTAGAGCCTCCACAAGGAACACTGACCCATGACGGATTTCTAACCCACAGAACTGTAAGATGCAACAGCAACAGAGCCGCTATGTGCCCATGAAGCCTAAAGTATTATCTGGCCACTTACAGAAAAAGTTTGCCAACAACTCCTGATGTTATGATTGTTTAGCCCCAAATTTCAGGGGGATAAACTTCTTTGCCCTATTTTTCCTAAGGAACCACCTCAATCCCCATGGGGAAGACAGAAACTACATACGATCACCATGGCAACTTTTTCCCAAAGCTATTCCTGCTTCTACTCATATAGATGGTCACGACTGATCTTTATTCTAGGTCTTTCAAAAACTGTGGGCAGAAGGCAGCATCCACTGCTCTTCACTGATCCTGAAACAAGGCTGATGAGTTTATCTGAGCCAACAACGAATGGGTGTGGTAATTAAAAAGACAGCCATGGACTAACACTTTTTCTGCCAAGAAGGGCAATCTATGGCCCCTCCCCCTGGACCTGGGAGGACTCTGTGCTTGACAACATAACGTGACAGAAGTGACGATGCCCTGACGTCGGGGTCCAGGCCTTCACAGACTGGGAGCTCTGACTTCCTATGTTTTGAAGGCCTTGTGCTTGGACACTAGCTTTCACGCTCTAATAAGGAAGCTCCAGCAGCCCTGTGGGGAGAGGTACAGAGGTTCCCAGCCAAGCTCCCAGGCCAAAGCTACTGCCAGCTTACCAGCCATGCAAGCCAGCCAGCTCAGAGTGGATTCTCCAGCCCCAGATGCCAACACGGGGGTAGAAAAAAGCCCTCCTTGCTGAGCCCTGTTCAAGTCAGTGTGAGAGTCAAAGAAATAACGATCGTACACAACAGATAACCAGGACTTTGGGTCTTACAATTCAGGTAGCCACTCTGGGCAGGTTAACTGACCAGCAGAAAGGGTTACAGACGCCATCACCAGTGCTGTTCTAGGACGTCACCACAGCCTTTCAATGGTCAGCTGGAAAGCTGGAACTGACATCTCCCTGTGGAGCTTAAATGATTTAGAGATGAGAAGGTAAAATCATGAGGCTCTGTGTCCAATTAGACAGTGTTTTTTAAATGGGTAATAGGAGAAGTTGAGGACCAGCAGACGCCAAACCAGATTTATGGATTTATGGTCCTGGCTCAGGGAGATTTAGGAAGGGGCCCCTGGACCTGAACTGAAGCATTTTTCTCTTCCTTTCACCCTTCTGCTTTTCATCTTTAGGGCCACACAGTAAAAACCAGATTACCAGATTAAAGGGAGGCCTGTTTGTTAAAACTCAACGTCTGGGCCTAGACAGTTCATGGGAAAGAGGGAAGTCAGGAAGTTAACCTCTGATAGTCTAGATATTAAAAACATAAAATATAACTATACAGCAATTCCCAGACTTCATAGTGAGTGGTTTCTGACACCTCATGATTTCTAATTACCTGGTAATTATAAAATACTCAGAAACAATAATTTCTTCTTGACCTATATGACACCACCTCTGGAACACAAACTGTTATCCCTTTCTTCTGAAAGCTACTGAAATTTGAACAGGACTGCTAAATATTGTTGTATTCAAACCTAAATATACTATCCTTTGCTAGAGCCCAGACCATCTAGGAGACTTCTGTATGGAATTCTGCAAAGTGGAATTCTTTAGCTGAAAGACTCCTGCATTAATACTACCTACTACTGCTGCTGCTGCTAAGTCACTTCAGTTGTGTCTGACTCTGTGCAAGCCCAGAGACAGCAGCCCATCAGGCTCTCCTGTCCCTGGGATTCTCCAGGCAAGAACACTGGAGTGGGTTGCCATTGCCTTCTCCAATGCATGAAAGTGAAAAGTGAAAATGAAGTCACTCAGTCGTGCCTGACTCTTCACAACCCCATAGACTGCAGCCTACCAGGCACCTCCGCCCATGGGATTTTCCAGGCAAGAGTACTGGAGTGGGTTGCCATTGCTACTCATTCACAAATGTGTCTTCTCTTATATTATCACCAGGGTCATGTAATGGGAGAAGGAATTCACGGAGCCTAAAAAGCTGACTCAATAGCAAACACCACCTTCTCTCTATGACATAACAACCACTCCTCTGTAGCTAAGCAATCTTTGCCTATGCCAAGGTCATCAAGATTTTTCTCCCGTGTTTTCTCTTAGAAATTTCCAGTTCTAGGTTTTACATTTAGGTTTAGGATTTTAAGTTCATTTCTGAAATGGTAGAAAGTATGGATGGAGTTGTTTGAGGTTTTTTGTTTTTGTTTTGCAGCTCACCAACACTTGTTCCAGCCCTGCTTGTTGGAAATGTTGGCTGAACTGGGTCTTTGCCAAAGATATCAAAATGATCAGTAAATTAAAAAAAAAAAGATCAGTAACTGGTATAGTGGTAGAAATTTTAAGGGGGGAGGGGGAAGGAATGGGACCAAGTTGAAATGAGTTAAGAGCTGCGTGAAAGCTGGCAAGTGGAAAGAAAGGAGCCCCTGGCCCGGCTTCCGAGGGGGCCACCAGCCTGACCTCACTGAACGGAGGTCACCACTTCTTGCGGACCTGAGACATGGAGGGCAGCAGTTACTCTCAAGCCATGGCCTTGCTGCTGGACACTGCAGTGTCCCAGGACGATCAAGAAGCTGGAGAAGGAAAAAAAAAAAAAGTCCATCATCTCTGAGGCAGAAAAGTTAGCACAAGGGATCCAGCACGTGAGCCCTGAAGTTCTCAGGCTCTTTAAACCCTTTGCAGGACCACACCTGCTGGATAACTCAGGAGCTGGCACCCAAGCAACTCAGGAGGAGTGTCACCTGGGGAGCCTTCAACACGCGGACCCTCACAGCCCCCAGAAGAAATCTCCGGGAGCGCAGCGAAACTGCATTTTCCACAGCCCCGAGCGAACCCAGCGCGCCGACCGGACTGGGGACGTGGGCGAGACGTTCCCTAGTGCGCCCTGGGTTTTCGAGCAACGCTGCAGGCAGGAACGCGGACCCCGGGGCGAGCACGCCCCGGGCCATGACCCTGCCCGCGTGCCCCGTACTCGATTCGGCTCCAGCCGGCTGCACCCACCTAGCCCCGCGGGCCGCCCGGGGGGTCGCTCTTCCGGGCTGGGGCCGCTCTCCTTGGCTTTTCAGGGACGCCGCGGCGGTGGCGCAGAGGCCGCGTCGTGGCCAGCCCGCCTCGGAAGGGGGAGCGGGCAGCTGTAAGAGGGAGTCTCAGGCAGACGCCGGCCCCGGCCCGGCTGCGCAACCGCGCGCCCAGCGCCCTCCCCGGCCCGGTCCCCACCTGGTCTCCTGGTTGCTGAACTTCTTGGTGATCACCTTGCCCAGCTCCAGGCCCAGCCGGTCGGCCACGCGCTGGGACAGGTCCTGGTGCGAGCTGCCACTGAAGAGCACGATGTTGGGCATGGTCGGGCGCGGAGTTCCGAGCGGCGCTGGACGGCTGAGGCGGCGGTCACTCGGCAACCCGTGGTGAGAGCGGGAAAGCGCGACTGGCAGACACCCGGGAGGAGCTGAATTAAAGAGGAGCTGGAGGAGGCGGGGCGGGGGCGGAGCCTGGGGGGAGGTGTTGGCGCTCAAGGGGCGGAGCTGCGGGGTGGGAGGAGTGGGAAAGCGCAGCCGCGGGCTTCGGGGGAGGAGCTGGGGGAGGGGTCGGAGGGGCGGCAAGGCGCAGCCGCGGCCCCAGAGGCGGAGCTGAAGGAGGAGGAGCCGCGCGGTGGGAAGCGAGGGTTAAGCGCCGCCGTGATTTCCGGAGGCGGAGCTGGAGGGGCGGGCCTGTGAGAGGAGGAGCTGCAGGAAGAGGCAGAGAGGGAAAGTGAGGGGGCAGGACCCGGAGGAGGAGCTGGAGGCGGAGGAACTGGAGGAGCGGGGCGGGGGAGGAGGAGCGCGAGGCGCGGAGAGGATGGAAGCCGGACGGGTAGCTGGAGGAGCCAGGGAGGGCGGGGCGGGGGGTCGGAGAGCAGGAAGAAGAGCCCCGAGGGTGTTGCGAGGCGGGGGCTGCTGCACGCCGAGGGCGGTAGGATGAGAAACCCTGGGTGGCCTGGCTCCGTGGGAGAGCTCCAGGCTCTAATCTTGATCTTTCCGTCCAGCTTCGCGGGGGAGAGTAGGTGAACCTGCTGAACTGTGCACCAGACGGAGGGTGCGGGAAGGAGGGCAGGGAGGGGAGGGAGATGCCTCCCAGCAGGAGCGCCTCCCAACCTGAAATACCCCCAAACCCGTTGCAGATCTCTAGGGCAGTTTACTAGGGTCTGCACATTGGCCTGCAGGTGAGATCCACATCCTGCCTGTTTGTACCAGAGAGCTAAGCATCGCTTTACACTTGACCATTTCTGGATGTACCTGATAACAGCTACCATGCCATTGAACCCCGATTAAGAGAATAATTTCCTTTCTTTCATTAATGGGTGTCTGCTGCAAAATAAAAACAACAACAACAACAACAAAAAGCAAAAAACAGTATTATTAGAGTTTGGATTTCATCAATAAAAACATTGTGAAGTTTTTCCCTCTTGTTATTTAAGTACCTCCATAATAGCCTCTTCATTTTGCCTCTTGGCCCACAAAGACTAAATGATCTACCATCCAGTCCTTAAAGAGCAGAATTGCCCAGGGTCCTTGAAAAAACCACAATATCAATGATCATCTGAGCCCTGACAGCAGCTATGGGGCAAAGTTGCTTTCGATGTTGGAAGGAGCCAAGGCCCCGCCAGATTCCCCATCTTTAGGTCCACACGGTGGCCCTCTTATCAGCTTCATAGCCTCCTACCTGTTGCTTTCTCAAGGGCCAGACCCCAGGAGCAAGACGGCCCAGGTGACTCCCAGCCACAGCCCTCCATATTCCTGGAGGCCCTGCCTTCCCTTCCCTCCCTGCAGACAGAAGAAAGGTTTTCTCAAGAAGCAAATACAAAACTAACACAACATTGTAAAGCTCTAACAAAAAATTAATTTTAAAAAATAACAAAATATTTTTTAAAGGACATGGCAGTAGTTCACTATTTAAGAATGTTTGTGGGAACTATATTCAATATTCTGTAATAAACCATAATAGAAAAGAATATGAACAAGAATATATATATAACTGAATCACTTTTCTATACATCAGAGACTACTACTACAACATTGTAAATCAACTACCCTACAATTTAAAAAGATAAAAGCAAAATTTCTAAAAACAAAACAACAACAAGCAAAGAAGCAAATATCATCCTAAGGCCAACCTCTGGGCACAAACCAAATGCAGGAGAAAGGAGTAAAAGCCTCTTGATGAAAGTGAAAGAGGAGAGTAAAAAGTTGGCTTAAAGCTCAACATTCAGAAAACGATCATGGCATCTGGTCCCATCACTTCATGGGAAATAGATGGGGAAACAGTGGAAACAGTGTCAGACTTTATTTTCTGGGGCTCCAAAATCACTGCAGATGGTGATTGCAGCCATGAAATTAAAAGACGCTTACTCCTTGGAAGAAAAGTTATGACCAACCTAGATAGCATATTCAAAAGCAGAGACATTACTTTGCTGACTAAGGTTCGTCTAGTCAAGGCTATGGTTTTTCCTATGGTCATGTATGTGTGTGAGAGTTGGACTGTGAAGAAGGCTGAGGGCCGAAGAATTGATGCTTTTCAACTGTGGTGTTGGAGAAGACTCTTGAGAGTCCCTTGGACTGCAAGGAGATCCAACCAGTCCATTCTGAAGGAGATCAGCCCTGGGATTTCTTTGGAAGGAATGATGCTAAAGCTGAAACTCCAGTACTTTGGCCACCTCATGAGAAGAGTTGACTCATTGGAAAAGACTCTGATGCTGGGAGGGATTGGGGGCAGGAGGAGAAGGGGATGACAAGAGGATGATATGGCTGGATGGCATCACTGACTCGATGGACGTGAGTCTGAGTGAACTCCGAGAGATGGTGATGAACAGGGAGGCCTGGCGTGCTGCAATTCATGGGGTCACAAAGAGTCAGACACGACTGAGCAACTGAACTGAACTGACCGGGGTAGAGGGCCTATGTGTTCATGATGCTAGTCAAAGTTTAATGTTCTTAATGTAAACAAATTAAACAGGGTGGATAAATGGCTAGGTTTTACCTTATGTTGCCAAGAATTGACTCTTCATCAGTAAGAGAAGGCCACTTGCAAGCAGGGGGTAGCCTGCTCTAATTCAACTTCATATTCTTGGGTTATGGGTGATTGTTGGGATTATTCATACCACTGGAAATTTTCATCTGGGTCCATATACTTTGCAAATTAGACTACCTAGCACATCAAGTGTTTCTTTTAAACTCCTGCATCTGCCTGCTCACCCAAAAATTGGCCAAAGCACTAGTTTTGGCAGCACCTCTGCCCCTTTTTCATTCCGCCTGGAGATGTGCATGTGCTCTATTGTTTTAGGAGGAAAAACCCTACTTGAAATGACTTTTTATCTACGTATTTTATGGATAATCACCGTAGCAATGAGATTCATACTCATACTCAACCATATGTTTAAAGTTTTCATTGAATGACTTTGCCAATGTAATTATTTTAAGCTCTCCTAATAAAATTTACTCTTTCACCAACAGTATTACTATGATTTTTATGTCCTTAAAATTTCTCTCACAGACAAAAATATATACACATTCTTCTCAGGGAGTGGCCTCTTGTTAGCATGGTGGGGCTGCAGTTCTTTGATAACAAAACATATGGACTTTATAAAACAGGAGAAGTTAAAGCCCCAGTCCTCAAAGTCTGTTGATGGTTGGGCATTTGGAAGCTATGATTGAAATGTCACAAGCCACAACTTCAGTACTACCAGGGAAAAGCAATATCTGAGTTAGGACAACTAATAAAAATGGTTGTGGGCACAACACTTGGATGAGTTACTCTGCTTAAATGCTGAGCATAAACAAGGGGAAATGTACCACTGGGATGGATCTGAGCCACCTAAAACCACTAGGAGTAGCAGACTGTCCAGAAACTGATTTTTATTTAAATGTGAATACTTTCTCTCCTAAGCCACTTCATCCTTTATCCATAACACCCAGGTTGTGGGGAAATCTTGGTCTAGAACAGTTCTCTCAGCCTTGGCACTACTGACATCTAGACTGGGTAATTCTTTGTTGTGGGCTCTTTCCTGTTCCTTGTAGGATGTTTAGCAGCAACCCCGACCTCTCCCAGTAGCAACTTCCCACCAGTTGTGACAACCAAAAGTGTTTTTGACACTGTTAAATGTCCCTGGAAGAGTAAAATCACCCCAGGTTGAGAACCATTTGTCTGAATGAACCACCATCCCTTTCTTCCTCCACATGAACCTCTCCTTGGAATTGCTTGGGCTTCCTCACAGCATGGCTGCAGGGTTCCAAGATGGGTCACAAAAGAGTTCTCAATGAGTGAGAGCTTACCAAGCCTCTGCTTTTATCCTGTTTGCTCAGGTCCCACTGGCCAAAGAAAGTCACATGGCCAAGACCAGCGTCCATGTGGTATGGGACAACATAAAGGCATGAATACTAGGTCCACCAGATGTCTACTCCAGTACACTGACTTCTTGGACAGAATGTGGGGTTGACGAAGCCTCCAGGAAAACGGGACACACGTTCAAAGATTCAAGATTCAGAGGATGAAGAGAACATCAACTGGGTTTACGTATGATCTCAGACAACAAACATATTGTAAAATATTATTTTAGGATAAAATATTAATGGAGGAAATTAAAATGATAAGGTATTTCCATTGCTGACTTCTATTTTCACTGACTCATGGATAGGACTGAAATGGGAAAACACTGATTTGACTTTGTGAACTGTTTCTTACATTATATTTCCTGCCAATCTTTTAGCCAATTTCTGTCTATAAAGTGAGAGTTCTAAGTATTTGCTGAATGAATTTATTTTCAACTATCTTAAGGCTGAGAAACGGAAGAAATGGCTCAAGTCATATGGCTAGTAAAAGGCAGTAAGGGGATTAGAATGCAGGCCTTCTAGCTCAGTCCTTTATGCTCTGAACAGTGCTGTCCAAAAGAAATGTAATGCAAACCATGTATGTAATTTACATGTTTAGTAGCCATATGTAAAAACAGTAAAAAGAAACCACTGAAGTTGTCTTAATACACTATTTAATCAAATATTTTCCCCAAATATTATTACTACTATTTATAATCAATATTTAAATTATTGAGATATTTTCCATATTTATACCAAGTCTTTGAAACATGATGTACACTTCACTTATAGGTTCAGTTCAGTTCAGTTTCTCAGTCATGTCCGACTTTTGCAACCCCATGAATCGCAGCACACCAGGCCTCCCTGTCCATCACCAACTCCCAGAGTTCACTCAAACTCAAACTCATGTCCACCGAGTCAGTGATGCCATCCAGCCATCTCATCCTCTGTTGTCCCCTTCTCCTCCTGCCCCTAATCCCTCCCAGCATCAGTCTTTTCCAATGAGTCAGCTCTTCACATGAGGTGGCCAAAGTACTGGAGTTTCAGCTTTAGCATCACCCTTCCAAAGAACACCCAGGGCTGATCTCCTTCAGAATGGACTGGTTGGATCTCCTTGCAGTCCAAGGGACTCTCAAGAGTCTTCTCCAACACCACAGTTGAAAAGCATCAATTCTTCAGTGCTCAGCTTTCTTCACAGTCCAACTCACATCCATACATGACCACTGGAAAAACCATAGCCTTGACTAGACAGACCGTTGTTGGCCAAGTAATGTCTCTGCTTTTCAGTATGCTGTCTAGGTTGGTCATAACTTTTCTTCAAAAAAGTAAGCATCTTTTAATTTCATGGCTGCAATCACCATCTGCAGTGATCTTGGAGCCCCCAAAAATAAAGTCTGACACTGTTTCCACTGTTTCCCCATCTATTTCCCATGAAGTGATGGGACCAGATGCCATGATCTTTGTTTTCTGAATGCTGAGCTTTAAGCCAACTTTTTCACTCTCCTCTTTCACTTTCATCAAGAGGCTTTTTAGTTCCTCATCACTTTCTGCCATAAGGGTGGTGTCATCTGCATATCTGAGGTTATTGATATTTCTCCCGGCAATCTTGATTCCAGCTTGTGCTTTTTCCAGACCAGCCTTTCTCATGATGTACTCTGCATAGAATTTAAATAAGCAAGGTGACAATATACAGCTTTGATGTACTCCTTTTCCTATTTGGAACCAGTCTGTTGTTCCATGTACAGTTCTAACTGTTGCTTCCTGACCTGCATACATGTTTCTCAAGAGGCAAGTCAGGTGGTCTGGTATTCTCAACTCTTTCAGAATTTTTCACAGTGTACTGTGATCCACACAGTCAAAGGCTTTGGCATAGTCAATAAAACAGAAATAGATGTTTTTCTGGAACTCTCTTGCTTTTTACATGGTCCAGGTAATGTTGGCAATTTGATCTCTGGTTCCTCTGCCTTTTCTAAAACCAGCTTGAACATATGGAAGTTCACGGTTCACGTATTGCTGAAGCCTGGCTTGGAGAATTTTGAGCATTACTTTACTAGCATGTGAGATGAGTACAATTGTGCAGTAGTTTGAGCATTCTTTGGCATTGCCTTTCTTTGGGATTTGAAAGAAAACTGACCTTTTCCAGTCCTGTGGCCACTGCTGAGTTTTCCATATTTGCTGGCATATTGAGTGCAACACTTTTACAGCATCATCTTTCAGGATTTGAAACAGCTCCACTGGAATTCCATCACCTCCACTAGCTTTGTTCATAGTGATGCTTTCTAAGGCCCACTTAACTTCAGATTTCAGGATGTCTGGCTCTAGGTGAGTGATCATACCATCATGATTATCTTTGTCATGAAGATCTTTTTTGTACAGTTCTTCTGTGTATTCTTGCCAGCTCTTCTTAATATCTTCTGCTTCTGTTAGGTCCATACCATTTCTGTCCTTTATCGAGCCCATCTTTGCATGAAATGTTCCCTTGGTATCTTTAATTTTCTTGAAGAGATCTCTAGCCTTCCCATTCTGTTGTTTTCCTCTATTTCTTTGCATTGATTGCTGAGGAAGGCTTTCTTATCTCCCCTTGCTATTCTTTGGAACTCTGCATGCAGATGCTTATATCTTTCCTGTTTCCTTTGCTTTTCACTCCTCTTCTTTTTACAGCTATTAGTAAGGCCTCCCCAGACAGCCATTTTGCTTTTTTGCATTTCTTTTCCATGAGGATGGTCTTGATCTCTGTCTCCTGTACAATGTCATGAACTTCAGTCCATATTTCATCAGGCACTCTATCTATCAGATCTAGTCCCTTAAATCTATGTCTCACTTGCACTGTATAATCACACACTTCACCTATAGCACATGTCAGTTTAGACTCACTATAGTTCAAGTACTCAATATCCACACATGACTAGTAGTTGCCATATTAGAGAGAGAATCTCTAGAACACTGGTTCCTAAGAGCAGTTCCAAGACACACTTATTCATCCATTCTATCTTGTGTCTTTATTAGGAGTCTGACAAATAATTTATAGCTAATCATAAAATACCAGTGTTTATAAATAACAAAGTATAAGTTAAAATGAATGTAAGTTTATTTTTCGAGTAGTGGTATTTTTCACTCATAATCAAGTATTTTTTCCAATTTTTATTTTGATATATTTTCCTTTTATTTTCTATTATCTAAAGAAAAATATTTTCTAAATACTGAACACCCACAAACTGATCGCCTAGATTGAGCAGCTGTCACACTTTTGCTATGTTTGCTTCATCTGTTTTTTTTTAAGTGTGCTACATTACAATCATTGCATACTGACCTGAAAATTATTTAGTCTGCATCTATAAAAAGACATACATATCACACAATAAACAAAGATTAACTCAAAATGGATCAAAGACCTAAATATAAGAGCCAAAACTATAAAATTCTCAGAAGAAAACATCAGGCCCTTGGATTAGGCAATGATTTCTTTATTATGACACCGAAACACAAGCAACAGCAACAACAAAAACAGCGAAGTTGGACATCAAAATTAAACACTTTTGTGCTTTGAAAGGCACCATCAAGAAACTGAAAAGACAATCCAAAGCATGGGAGAAAATGTTTTCAATCCATGTATCTGATGAAAGACTTGTATCTAGAACGTGTAAGGATGACCACAACTCAATAAAAAGACAAATCACTCAAAAATGGGCAAAGGAATCTGCAGCTTTATTCCTAAGTGCCAAAATCTGGAAGAAACAAGATGTCCTTTAGTAAGTGAAAGATATATAAATTGTGGTACATCCAAACTATATACCAGTATGTATCCAATGATACAAAAAAATGAGCTATGGAGTCATGGAAAGATACAAAGGAACCTCAAAGGCCTATGGCTAAGTAAAAGAAACAAACAGAAAAGACTACATAGTGTATGATTACAACTGGGTGATATTCTGGAAAAGGCAAAACTACAGAGACAGTAAAATGAGCCATGGTTGCCAGAGGCTGGGTGGAGGGAGGAATTAATAGGTAGAGCACAGATGATTTTTAGGACATTTTTAGACAAACTATTCTGTATGATACTGTAACGGTAGATACATGTCTATAGATTTGTCCAAACCTATAGACTACACATCAAGAGTGAACTACTGACTTAGGCTGAGGATGACATGTCAACCTGGGTTCATCAGTTGTAACAAATGTAGTACTTGGGTACAGAAGGTTGATAGTTGAAGAGGCAGGGGGTATGTTGAGAACTCTGTACTTTCCACTCCATTCTACTGTGAACCCAAAACTGCTCTTAAAAAAAAAAAAGTCCATTAAAAGAATGAGAAAAATAGGCCAAGGGTTTGAACAGATGTTTTTCCAAAGAAAATGAACAAAAGGCTAATAAGCACATGAAAAGATGATCAACAGCATTAGACATCAGGGAAAGGCAAAAGAAAACCACAGTGATACCACTTCATACCCATTAGGTTGGCTATAGTCAAGAAGATGGTAACAAATGTTGATGAGAATGTAGAGAAACTGGAACCCTTGTATACTGCTTGAAGGCAGGTAAAATGGTACAGCTGCTTTAGGAAACAGTTTGGCAGTTCCTGAGTTAAACACAAAATTGCCACATGACCCAGCAATTCTACTCCTAAGTATATAGCTAAAAGAATCGAAAACAGGTACTCAGAGAAACAATTTACATGAATGTTTCAGTTCAGTTCAGTTCAGTTGCTCTGTCATGTCCAACTCTATGCGACCCCAAGAATCACAGCACGCCAGGCCTCCCTGTCCATCACCAACTCCCGGAGTTCACTCAAACTCATGTTCATCGAGTCAGTGATGCCATCTAGCCATCTCATCCTCTGTCGTCCCCTTCTCCTTCTGCCCCCAATCCCTCCAGCATCAGTCTTTTCCAATGAGTCAACTCTTCGCATGAGGTGGCCATAGTACTGGAGTTTCAGCTTTAGCATCAGTCCTTCCAGTGAACACCCAGGACTGATCTCCTTTAGAATGGACTGGTTGGATCTCCTTGCAATCCAAGGGACTCTTATGTTATAAAAGCACTATTCACAATAGCTAAAAGGTGAAAACAATCCAGATGTCCATCAACTGATGAGTCGGATAAACAAAACATGATCTTTCCATACAGTGGGATATTGATTCAGCCATAAAAAGGAGTGAAGTTCTGATCCATGTGGTGACATGGATGAACCTCAAAAATAGTATGTTAAATGAAAGAAGCTGGTCACAAAGTATTGCATGATCCAATGCTTAGAACAGGCTAATCTATAGACAAGTACATTAAAGGTTAAATAGGGCTGAGGGATAGGAGGATGGAGGGACTAGGGGTTGATGGCTAAGGCTTGTGGGGTTTCTTTGGGAGTCAGGAAAATGTTCTAAAATTGATTGTGGAGATGGATGTATAATTCTATGAATATACTGCTGCTACTGCTACTGCTAAGTCACTTCAGTCGTGTCCGACTCTGTGTGACCCCATAGACGGCAGCCCACCAAGCTCCCCTGTCTCTGGGATTCTCCAGGCAAGAACACTGGAGTGGGTTGCCATTTCCTTCTCCAATGCATGAAAGTGAAAAGTGAAAGTGAAGTCGCTCAGTCGTGTCTGACTCTTAGCGACCCCATGGACTGCAGCCCACCAGGCTCCTCTGCCCATGGGATTTTCCAGGCAAGAGGACTGGAGTGGGGTGCCATTGCCTTCTCTGATGAATATACTAAGAGCCATTGAATTTTATACTTTACAACGATGAAGTGTGTGAATTATATCTCTAGAGATATTTTTTAAAGGCCATTTCTTTATGACTCCAATAACTATCATCTAACATATTATCTATCATATTATCTAACATATAACTCTCATCTAACATATTAACATGTCAGGTTGCCCTCCTATGAGGGGTATTGAGGATGACCCTGGCTTAAGGCAGTGATAGTCCGATTCCTTCACTATAAGGCTCTTTCCTACCCTTGCAAATGCTAATTTTCTAATTCTGTCATCCCTTCCTGTCTACAAATATTAACTGGAATTCTCCAGTAAAAAAGAGCATCCTTTATCTTGTGAAGCTACGTAGTTACCCTCAAATATAGTTTGTACTAGAAAATCAAAACTAGGGTTTCATTTTCTTCCTTTTAATAACCAGTTTTAAGAATATGGAGTTCGGTAAGAATGTCATCTCCCACTGAAACGAACCAGGGTCCTTGGAGATCTGGCAGGTCCAATGTCCCAAGCAAGGACGGACAACACAAGCCAGGAAACCCTGTGTCAGCTCTTTCCAAGGCAAGGAGAGAGGACTATGTCTGTAGGATCAGGGAGCTGGCTTAAAGTGGTTGCTGCTGCTGCTGCTGCTAAGTCACTTCAGTTGTGTCCGACTCTGTGCGACCCCATAGACAGCAGCTCCTCTGTCACTGGGATTCTCCAGGCAAGAATACTGGAGTGGGTTGCCATTGCCTTCTCCATTAAAGTGGTTACTTCTCATCAAAGGTGGGACAGTGTGAAGAGCAAAAAGTCATGGAAGGATAGTGGGCTGAAATACACAAAATATCTAAAAATCAACAAGTCCAGAATAATAGGCAATAAAATGAAAACCAGAACAAAACAGGAATAGAAGTCAATCTCACTAGGACCCAAAGAAGATGAATATTAAACTAACTCCTTTTCATGAAAATTGGTCATTAGAGAGTTTGCTTTCTTGAGAGGAGAGGTGAAGGTAGAATTAGCTGATTTCTTGGGTAATTACATATAATCTGATGCTGCCCAGGGGAATCTCCTTTTCATGTAGGTTGGATCAGTCACTTCTGGAAATTTGATCAAAGATAAAGACTTCGGTGCCCTCAGTGATCCTAAGAGAGCTGGATATGGCATACATAATTCAAGTAGAAGAGTCCAGGAAGTAAAGCAGCACAGGAATTCCCAACCAGGGCATAGATGGGAGTGTGAAGAAGTTTAATAATGACAGCGCCAGAGGTTCTTCAAGCAGATAGAGGGTTTTCAGGGTGGTGAGAAGGTGGGGGAGCTTTCTGACAAGAGGAGCAACACAAAGTCAATTAAACTGAATTGAGTTTCATTTTACTGTGAGCCAGACAGATAGAGAAGGGAAGGGTCTAAACTAAGTAAGGACCCAAAAAGCAAGTTGTTGCAAAACCCTTTCTAGAATAAGGTAGTCACTGAGATAAGGAATAATATTTCACATACATACAGCCAATACTTTGGCCACCTGATGCAAAGAACTGACTTGTTGGAAAAGACCCTGATGCTAGGAAAGATTGAATACAGGAGGAGAAGGGGAGGGGATGACAGAGAATGAGATGGTTGGATGGCATCACTGACTCAATGGACATGAGTTTGAGCAAGCTCCAGGAGTTGGTGATGGACAGGGAAGCCTGGTGTGCTGCAGTCCATGGGATCACAAAGAGTTGGACATGACTGAGCGACTGAACTGATATAGCACTTGCTACATGGCAGGCCTTCACCTCAGCCCTAACGAGGTTGGTCTTATGACTCTCATCTCCATTTCACAGGCAAAGAAACTGGGAAACAGAGAGGTTAGGTAACTGCCTAAGTTCCCACAGTTATGTCGTGGAGTCAGGAAGCTTTTACTACTGTACCCCCTGCCTCTTACATCACTGCATCATGTCAGTAGGAGAAACTGAAGGTTTTCCATTTTAGATCAATGTGATGTACAAAAAAGGTACTTCTTCCTTATGATAATATTTCCTGCTTCTAAAGAAATCGCAGTAACACAATTTTTATAAAGATGATCCTGCCCACCCAACATTTCTTGAGATGCTGTTGGAATGCCTTGGCCTGCCTTGTCTCCTTTGGTCTTTCTATAAGCTCTCTTTACCATCGTCCAAGCCTGTGGTGACCTGGAAAATCCTGATGATTTACATGTTCACATCTCCAGCTCAGACCTCTCTCCTGAGGGCTAGGTGTGAACATCCAACTCTATAATGGGTGGGCAAACCAAGGCCAAATGCTGTTTATAGTCTGTTTTGTTAATTAAGCTTTACACATTTACACACAGATGAAAATGGTCACTGACATGTTGTCTGTGGCTGCTTTGTGCCACAAGAACAGATTTGAAGAGTTGTGGCAGAGATCATGTGAGCTTAAGGCCTCAATATTCACTATATTTACAGAAAAAGCTGGGCCTTTTTGATAAGAAGTCTTATTCCCACCCACACTCACCCCCAGCTTTGTTGAGTTATAATTGGTATATACCTCGTGTAAGCTTGACATATACAATGTGTTGTCTGTTACACTTGTATATTACAAAATGATGACCACTATAGTGTCAGCTAACACCTTCAGCACATAATTACCATTTCCTTCTTGTGGTGAGAACAATTAAAATCAACTCTCCAGCAAATTTCAAATATATAATACAGTAGTATTGGGTTCATCTAGGTTTTTCCATATGATCTTACAGAAACACCTGAATGAACTTTTTTGGCAACACAATAGATATAATCACTGTGCTGCACATGAGATGCCCAGATCTGGTTAATCTTACAGCCGAAAGTATGTTCCTATGGCTAATATTTCCTTCTCTCCTCCACCCCCTACTTCCCCAGACTTGATTCTCATCTTCTCATCACTTTTCATGTGCTGAGGTTGTTGGTTCTGTTTGTAAAGTCTCAATCTCAAGTCTGATCTCTTCTGTCCATCGCCATAGCCACCAGTCAACCCCAGCCTTGACCTCCGTGATATTCATATGAAGATCTTTGCCTCTCCGGTCCCTTCTGCACACAACAATAAGAATTATATTTTTAAAAAATCAAAGCCAATTATATCACATCACTTTCCTGCTTACAACCTGTCAATGGCTTCCTATTGTGCTTGGAATTTGGCCCTGCTTAACCATCCAACTTCACATGTCCTCACTGACCTTCAGCTTCTTTCATCTCCTGCCTACACCACAAACAGCTCTCTGGCCACAGGACCTTTCTACACGTGTCTTCCTTTCTTTAGGAAGCTCTTTCAACTGACTCCTCCATCACAGGTTTGGCTACTTTGCTCTCTTGGGCTCAGTTTATAAATGTCACTTCTTTAATCTCCCCACAAATCACAATTCTCTTTCCTCCCCTCATTTCCACTCTACTTTTTCTTTGCCTCCTTGCTCCCTATGTTGACTGCCTTCATAGCATTTATCTTAATATATAGTTGTCATTGTGCTGCCTCCAGTTGCATGTTGCCTATTGACTAGACCATAAGTAACACAGTCTGGGATTGAGTCAGTCTTGGTCACAGATTTATCCTCAGAGTCTAGCACAGGGGTTGGCCAGAAGGTAAATATTGTCAACTTTATGGACCATAGGGTCTCTATTACAACTACTTAAGCCTGCAATTGTAGCACAAAAGCAGTCATACATGTAAATAAATGCACATGGCTCCATTTCAATAGAAATTTATTTATAGACACTGAAATTTAACTTTTGTTATGTTATAAAATATTATTTTCCCCCCAATATTTTAAAATATAAAAACCATTTAGCTTGGAGGCTGGACAAAAACAGGGAACAAGTTAGATTTGGCCTGTAGGCCATAAGGAGTTTGCCAGTCCTTCATCTAACACACTGCTTGGCAGAATCTCATCTTTTTTTTTTTTTTTTCTTTTGAGGGGAATAAAGAAGACAGACTGGGAAGAACTTAGAAATATTCTCCAATCAATACTCCTTAAATTTGCATGTGGATAGAGCAAACACATGGTGAAATGAAAACATAATTATTTTGCAACTGACATGATCAACACAAAAAGCAACCAAAAATCCCCTTATCCTTTGGCATCCTCCTAAAGATTCACTTCTCTTTATGCTGTGCAGACACAGCCATTCTCATAAACATTCCAGGGATAAAACGGGAATTATTATAGTATCAAATGACCCCTAGGAAATTCTTAGAGTGATAAGGAATAACTCAACAAAACATGTTTTTCTGATCATCCTGTAATAAGGGACACTCGTGCACAAACACACCCTTCATCTTTCCAGTTCTAGCAGTGACTTGCTTCTCTGGATCCTTTACTTCTCTTTCCCTAGAATACTGAGTTGCTTTTCCTTGGAGGAATTGGCAGCGAATCCCCAAATGGCACCCAATTTAGTGGTGCTTCTGCTGTTAGTTGGGGTCATTTTATTCTTGGCTTAGTTCTGTGGACCACCATCCTCTCTTCCTGCCATCAGTCATGCCATTAGGGCTGTGATACAATACAATTTCTCCTTACGCTGCTGTATTACAGATCTCCTGTTTCTCAGGCTCAGAGGAATCAGTTCAGTTCAGCTCAGTTCAGTTCAGTTCAGTTCAGTTGCTCAGTTGTGTCCGACTCTTTGTGACCCCATGAATCGCAGCACGTCAGGCCTTCCTGTCCATCACCAACTCCTGGAGATCACTCAGACTCGTGTCCATCGAGTCAGTGATGCCATCCAGCCATCTCATCCTTGGCCATCCCCTTCTCCTCCTGCCCCCAATCCCTTCCAGCATCAAAGTCTTTTCCAATGAGCCAACTTGTTGCATGAGGTGGCCAAAGTACTACAAATACAAACTGTTTATGCCACCTAATTATTTTAGCAAAGGTGGCAGGGAAATGTTGAAATCAACGTTTTCTCGGTGTTTATTGAAAAAGTATTTTGTTTTGAAAAGCTGTTTATTTTCTTAAAAAGATAAAATGAATACTTTTGGAAGCCTTTTTCTTTTTCTCCAAAATAAAATTCTAAAGTACGTCAATGAGTTCAGCATGTACTTTCCGAAGGTTTATCATATGTAAGAATCTGATTTATGAGCATAGTTTTATAACAAAAAAGATGTTTATTTCCCTGGATGCCAACTGTATAATAACAACTATCTACCTATCAGTCCTCAAAAGCATGAAGTGATTTTCTTGATCTTCCAAAAGAGGAATAATGTGACCTTATTTGGGCTTGAAAAAGCTTCAGCTCAAGTGTCTTTGGGGAAAGAGCCATACTTTGTCAATTATTAACTCCATTGGCACTCCTTCAGGGTTACACTATCATAGCAAGACAAAGCTGCAGCAAGCCATGATCACAAATTTTAGTTCAAATGCACTCCTCTGGAATATTTAGGTCCTTAAATTGCAGGTGATTTAAATCAATCCAGCAAAACACATTTAATAAACACTCGTGTGAAATACAAAGCATCAAGTATAAATTGTATCAGTTTAAGTTAGAAAAAGTAAAGCAGCCAAAGTTAGAGGTGGGCAAGGATTTAAACTCTGTTATCTGTGTATAAGTTTGATTGTTTTTTAAACATTGAAACATAGAAGATAATTTCTCATTCTTAAATAATGGGTAGGGTAAGCATTCCTTTGGAAACTCGTGGGATGCAAAATATCTGACGATAGGTCACTGATGAAATGAATATATCTTACAACTGTGATGGGAATACAATTAATATAAAAATCATACATATATAAAATTAAAAATGTGCTCCCTTTTAGTCTCTAAATAAACTAAGTTGTATCATCCAAGAGCTCTTACCAAGTAACCTAAGGGGTACCATCTTGCTCTTTAATTTTCTAATACTTTCTAAATTGTTCCTGATTTTTAAAAATTGTCCACATGATCTTTTGCTTGATGCAGCTATGACAAGCTAAAGGATGCCCCTGTCTGAGCTGTAATTTGACACAAGGAACCACATCTAACTCATCCAATGATGTCCCCCTTAAATGGGTATCACTAGGGCCCCAGGGGTAGCTCCTGGATTTGTTGCAGCCCAGGGGCCACCAGGCTGGGTGCTCCACATCTCAGCTGGCTCAGCCTGTGGATACCAGAGCTTCCGACATGGTATGGACTGTGAGAACCATGGCTCTTCAGACATGGGGCCACCAACACTCCCTGCTCCAGCCAGCCAGGCAGCCTACACTGGCATTACCCTCACCCGCCTTCAAAGCTGCCAGAGAGCCATACTGTCTGGGGATTTCTTATCTAATCAGCAGAGTGTATATGTTAATAGCAACCATGCTATTCTCAGTGCATAATCCACTTTCAACTTCTGATGAAGCAATAGCAAATTAATAAAAACATTTTCCAGCCACGTTCTCTAGCTGGGATGTGAACATATTTAATATCTTCATTAATTAACCAAGTTGCACAGCCACCCTGACGACTGGTTTTCAGGACATTCAATGGCATGGCAAAACCTGTCACTAAGTTTATATTGGAATGCATGTTATTAATGATTCTTATTAGTCATAGCAGCTACTGTCTTGCTATTTACCATTTAGTAGAAAAGTACTGCAATTTCAGGTTGAGACATGAAATGACTGATATTGAATCATTTTTGACCTACAAAAGCAGCTATGGCCTGTTATTCTACCTGGTAGTTCTAACAATTCAAACACCAGTACTGTGCAGTATGCTCCCTCATAAATATTCTTTTCTCTTGGCCAGCGGTTCTCAGTCAGGGATACTTTCCCCCTCAGGGGACAGGTGACACTGTCTAGTGAGCAGAGACCAGTCTCAGACACAGCTAAACATCTTACATCACAGGACAGCCCCCCTGGAAGTATCGAGTGCACAGTGCTGAGAAATCCAGCTCGAGGTGGATTTAGAGACTAGAGAGTCATGTACGAGTGTGCAGCTGTGTCTTACAGCTACAGTTTTTCCCTTTTCTTCTGGCTCTTTAGTCGTGCTTAATTTTTCGTAGTACACACCCTGTATTTCATTAACTTGGTGAAGGAAAAGCCATTGAAACTCAGAAGTTAGGAAATTGGCAGGCCACAGATGATTACAGACGCTTTCCTGTGATTACAAAAAGGTGTTTTAAGAGAAATGAGCGATGCCATGATCTGCTCCGTACCAGTGTACCATCATTTTCTTTCGGAGTTGTCACCTACAACCTTCCCTAATACATCTTCTGACCTACCAACGTTGGTTTACCCAATCGTCTGAAGATATTGGGTTGGCCACAAAGTTCGTTTGGGTTTTTCTGTAAGGTTTCATGGAAAACCTGAATGAACTTTTTAGCCAACCCAATGTATTGTTCTCTTTGAAATTTTCACTTTGAGCCACCGCCCCCACCTGAACTCAGCTGTACATTAGCCCTTATTTCTGACTGATTTGTGCCAATACTACAATAATGCTTATGGATATTTGGCTTGTTCAATGTGTGTCTTATAGCTGAGTGGGTATATTTCACACCGTTTTTTTTTAATATACAGTTCATGTGTTTGAACTGTGTGGGTTCACTTCTAAGCAGATATTTTTCAACAGTAAATACCACAGTAAGGGGTGGATTGAATCACAGACAAAGAGGTACCTCGGATCAGGAGGGTCAACTAGAAGTTATATATGGATTTTCAAGTGTGAGGAGGGTCTGGCCACTAATCCCTGCATGTTGTTCAAACGTCAACTGTAGTTCATTGTAAAATAAACTCTGTGTTGTGGAATCATTTTAGATACACAGAAAAGTTATTGAGCTTGCATAAGTTCCCGGAAACCCTTCACTGAGTCTCCGCTCACATTCAGATCTCACAAACTGGGACCCACTTGTGAAAACTAACATTGTTTCAACACTACTACTAAACTCCAGACCTGATGTGATTTCACTCCTGTACCATTATGGTTTTGGTTTCTTCCTTCGGTTCCAGGATTGGATCCAGGACATCACACTGCATTTACTGTAGCTTCTTTTTAAAAAAAATTGATGTATAGTTGATTTACAATGTTTTGTTAGCTTCTAGAAGGAAGCTTGATAACAGTTTGTGACAGGCAATTTTATCTTTCATCATTCAAAATAAGAGGCACGATTCAAACTGTTCTTCTTTATAAAAAAGTGTGGGGCTATGGAAAGGAAAACTTCTAGGTAAAACCTTGTTTCTCTCTGCAGAAGTCATTCTAGTCAAATACTAGTTTATTAAGACAATTCAAGGTCTGATTTGCATGCAGTAATCTTTAATTCAAGACAATTAGATGCTATTCCTTTGGAGTTTTTTTTTCCCCCAGTTTTAAAAATCAAAAGTATATGATCTTAACAGATACCACTGAAAGAACCAAGGCGTGAAATCTGTGTTAGCTTCAGGTGTACAGCTTTCTCGGATTCTTTCCCTTTATAGGCTGTTACAAAATATTGAGTATAGTTCCCTGTGCTATGCAGTTCATTATGGGTTTTTTTTCCTTCAATGTTTCTTACAGAGAAGAGTTTTTTGACAGAATAACAATTGTTCAAATTTCTATTTCAAGGCGAAACGCAACCCGAAAGAAAACTTCATAGTCTGGGCCAGAGTGAGGAAATCAGTGTCGTAATTACAGTCCTATTTTTCTTTGGTCATCATAATGACGTCACAGCATTGTTGCCTTTCACTTGAATGACTTGCTGACTTTTAAAATAGAGAAGATTTCATCTAAAACCTAGATCCTTGAGTTCACTTGAAAAATCAGAAGATCTGGCAGTGCTGGCCCTGCTTTCGCGCTGAGCCACAGATGTTTGTTGCGGAGTTGAGGCTGACCCCTTTGAGGGGCAGCAATCTCCTCTCTGCCATGTCTCCACAGGCTTTATTTTATCCCCACGGAGGCCAAATGTTAGCTGCCACTTTCCACCCGTTTGAGCCTCTGTTTGTCATTCCACCTGGCCCTCGTCACACATTTCCTTTGCTGTCTTGGCTCTTGCAGGCACCTGATTTAGTTTGTCTACCTCCAAGCCTTAGGACCCACTTAAATGAGACAGCAAATAGCTGCCTGGCTCCAATTATCTTAGGCCTGCAACTCAGGACATGCCTGCAATCTGGAGAAATTTAATTATCCTCCTAGACAGTGAAAGTGTTTTCACTGTTGAAGGAAAAAAAAAAAACCAAAGAACATATCACACAGGTCTGTATCAATGTTGCCTTAAGAAGGAGTCTGTTTTTAAGCAGGGGATTCTGTACCAGCCTCAGCAGAGCCTGGCAGTCAGGCCTGAGATGGGGGAATGGAGACCTGGGCTGCGCTCCTCACGGCCAAAGACCTGCATCCTGCCTTGTAAATGCTTGTAGAGAATTAAATAACATCTCAATTTTCAAGTGAATGATGCAGCCTTAAGAAACAGGTACCAGTAGCACTGTTGAACTGTAGATTTTTGTTTCAGATACAGTTGGTTGGCAATTCTCCTTTTCATTTGAATTGTGTGCATGTGGAACTGGAGATTTGCCATTTTAGTTTCATTCCTCAAATAATCCTTATTTTAGAAATATGTTTATATTTTCAAGTTC
>SJYC01074165.1:0-23953 GCA_006408675.1 Madoqua kirkii
AAGTTTTTTTTTATTGTATCATCATTGTTTTGGTAATAATTTTCCATTTTTATTGTGCATATTTTGTATAATTTAGAAAATCTAAAATATGGAAAGTATATTAGTCTCATGGAGAAGCCGATCAATGGGGAGGAACTATAGCTCTCTATTTTTCTGAAATAGTGTGACTTCCAGTGAACTTGTTTTTCTAACAGTAAAGGAAATTTACAAATATTTCACTTCTTGGTTCTTTCAGTGATATCTATTAAGATCATATTCTGTTGATTTTTAAAACTGGGAAAAAAAAACTCCAAAAGAATAGCATCTTATTGTCTTGAATCAATGTATGGCAAAATCACTACAATATTGTAAAGTAATTACCCTCCAATTAAAATAAGTAAATTTATATTGATTTTTAAATTAAATTAAAAAAATAAAGATTACTGCATGCAAATCAGACCTTGAACTGTCTTAATAAACTAGTCTTTGACTAAAATTATATTACAAAGATAGAAAAATTCAGAAAAAATACTGGGGAGACTTTTACAGAGAGAAACAAGGTTTTTCCTAGAAGTTTTTCTTTCCACAGTCCCCACACTTCTTTATAAAAAACAGTTTGAATTGTGCCTTACTTTGAATGATGAAGGATAAAATTGCCCATCACAAACTATTATCAAGCTTTCTTCTGGAAACAAAATGATAAAACTATCCTTATCATATTTGGCTTTAATGTATATTAAGTCCATATTATGCATTCTCCAAGCACTGTGCTAAGTGTTTGCATTCTTTATCTCCAGTAATCCTCCCAAGAGCAGAAGAATTGTGAAGTACAGGCTTCAGTGATGGCTCAGCGGGTGGAGTCCACCTGCCAGTGCAGAAGATGCAGGTATGATCCCAGGGTGCAGAAGGTCCCCTGGAGGAGGGCGTGGCAACCCACTCCAGTATTCTTGCCTGGGAAATCCTATGGACAGAGGAGCCTGGTGGGCTACAGTCCATGGGGCCACAAAGAGTCGAACGCAACTGAGTCACTGAACACACAGCATCCCTATTTTACAGGCACATAAACTGCAGGGTGGGGAGAGTAGGTCAAGTGATGGACAGCTGGCAAGGGACAGAGCTGGGATTAGAATGCATGTGTGTGCACTCTCCTGTCCCTTCCCACTGCAATGGCTTTATGTCCCATGCTTACTACGCATTAAGAAAAAAAAACACAGGTACTTCCCTGGTGGTCCAGTGGTTAAGACTGTACACCCAATGCAGGGAGCCTGGGCTCCATCCCTGGTCAGGGAACTAGATCCCAAATGCTGCAGTTAAGACCCAGTGCAGCCAGATAAAGGAGGAAGCACACGCTGGAATCAAGATTGCCGTGAGAAATATCAAGAAGCTTAAATATGCAGATGACACCATCCTTATGGCAGAAAGGGAAGAAGAACTAAAGAATTACTTATTTAACTTGTATGCAAAGTACGTCATGAGAAATACTGGACTGGATGAAGCACCAGCTGAAATCAAGATTGCTGGGAGAAATATCAATAATCTCAGATGTGCAGATGACACCACCCTTAATGGCAGAAAGTGAAGAACTAAAGAGCTTCTTGATGAAAGTGAAAGAGGAGAGTGAAAAAGTTGGCTTAAAGCTCAACATTCAGAAAACGAAGATCATGGCATCTGGTCCCATCACTTCATGGCAAATAGGTGGGGAAACAGTAGCAGACTTTATTTGGTTCCAAATATTTGGTTCCAATTTATTGATTCCAAAATCACTGCAGATGGTGACTGCAGCCATGGAATTAAAAGATGCTTACTCCTTGGAAGGAAAATTATGACCAACCTAGATAACATATTCAAAAGCAGAGATGTTACTTTGTCAACAAAGGTCTGTCTAGTCAAGGCTATGGTTTTTCCAGTGGTCATGTATGGATGTGACAGTTGGACTATAAAGAAAGCTGAGCACCAAAGAATTGATGCTTTTGAACTGTGGTGTTGGAGAAGACTCTTGAGAGTCCCTTGGACTGCAAGGAGATCCAGCCAATCCATCCTGAAGGAAATCAGTCCTGAGTGTTTTTTGGAAGGACTGTTGCTAAAGCTGAAACTCCAGTACTTTGTCCACCTGATGCGAACAGCTGACTCACTTGAAAAGACCGTGATGCTGGGAAAGATTGAAGGCGGGAGAAGAAGGGGACGACAGAGGATGAGATGGCTGGAGGGCATCACTGCTCAGTGGACGTGGGTCTGGGTGGCCTCTGGGAGCTGGTGATGGACGGGGGGCCTGGCGAGCTGCAGTGCACGGGGTCTGCAGGTCCCAGACGGGCCGTGTTCTCCGTCTTCTGCTAGGCTGTGTGCTGCCCTTCCGGGCCTGGCCTCCGCGGACGCTGAGCGGGGAAGGTGCTCCGTCACGCTCCTCTCCCTGCTGCTTACCTCTCTGCTGCCTCTGGCACCCTGGGCTGCTCCACCTGCCTGAGTGCCCACCCTGGACCCAGTGCTCCTCGGTTTCAGAGTGGGTGTGCTCGCCAGGGCTTTGTACAGGATGGACTCCAAGTCAGCCTTCAGAGTGTTTCTTCAGCTAGCAGACTGTGAGGCCCCCTGGAGGAGGGCATGGCAACCCGCTCCAGTGTTCTTGCCCAAAGAATCCCACGGACAGAGCAGCCTGGCATGGGGTCACAAAGAGCCGGACACGACTGGAGCGACTTAGCACGCACGCTCTCACAGAGAACGACGCCCACGTGACAGTCTGTGAGTAAGCAAGGAGAAGAGACGGGCCTTACGGCCGCAGTAGGCGCCAGCGCCCCTGGTGTGGCAGTGGGTGCCCTGAGGTCGCCTTCTGGCCGGGCCCCCAGGGCTGCGAATCTGGGTGTATACTGGCACTGAGGGGTTCAGCGTGGAGGAGGCCGCTTGATAAGAAACAAGGGACCAGATCTGCTGGCTTTGTTCCTGATGAGGAAGGAGGGAGAAGAGGAGAGAGCGAGAAAGCTGGTGTGAGGCCCTGGAGTGGGGGAGGCGGAGGCCTCCCGAGGGGGGGAGGCTGAGGGCGCATCGCGGGCGCCCCGAGGGGGGGCTGAGGGCGCATCGAGGGCGCCCCGAGGGGGGGCTGAGTGCGCATCGCGGGCGCCCCGAGGGGGGGCTGAGTGCGCATCGCGGGCGCCCCGAGGGGGGGCTGAGGGCGCATCGCGGGCGCCCGCTGCCGGGGCCCTGCCCGTTGCTGCCGTCTTGCTGCCCTCTGGCCTCCCGAGCTCTTCGCTCGGGTCCCTTGCGCTAAGGAAACCTTTCTCGGTGTGTTTGGGTTTCGCTTTTGTCTTTCATTCCCTGGTGGCCCAGATGCTAAAGCGTCTGCCCACAGTGCGGGAGACCGGGCTTCAGTCCCTGGGTCAGGAAGATCTTCTGGAGAAGGAAATGGCAGCCCATTCCCGTGTTCTTGCCTGGAGAATCCCATGGATGTAGGAGCCTGGTGGGCTACAGTCCATGGGGTCTCAAAGTCGGACACGACTGAGCGACTTCACTTTCACCTTCATCTTTCATAAAGCTCAGAGGAGGGCCCAGACCTTGCTTTGTTGGTTGCAGTACAGAGCCGCAATGACCCCCAGTGCCTTGGCGGGAGCTGAGGGGGTCTGCTGAGGACCTCTTGGAACCCTGGGCTGGGGGTGTCTGACTTGCACAGGCTGAGGGTCTGCAGGACTCGAGCCCCTCAGTCTAGACTCTCGGGAGCTGTCAGGCCCCTGCTGATAATGGGGATCCGCCATATCAGCAAAAGAGCAGAAATGAACACACAGTGTGGCTAGCTAGTATTAGGACGGTGGGATTACAGTCGGCCCATCCCTGAGCCTTTCTCTGTCACAGGCCCTAATAAAAGAAAGGCTTTAAAAAGAGGAAGGTGCCCACATGTCGTGATGTGATCTTGCTCACACTGGCACTGGGAAATTAGAGGTTGATGTTGATTTCTTTACTACTGAAGGTGCTGGAAAGGGGAAGCTGAAACTAATTATTGAGGAATAGGGAATTTGGGCCAGATCTGAAACTGTTTTCTGTACCAAAAACAGGAACTTTTTCATTAACTTGTTAGTTTTTGTTTCCCTCTTTGTTTTTTCAAATTGATGAGTTAATGTCTCAAGGGAAAAAAAATCAGTTAAGTATCTGAAAATTGACAAAGTTTTGTGTTGACTGTGTTTAAGTTGTAGAAGTTGATAGTATTCTGTAGATGATAGATTTATAATAAATTATAGCTTCATTATTTTTTCATCTGCAATAGACTAGACGTTTCTCTGCTTCTTTTTGCATTCAGAACCAAATCTCAACTAAGCATTGCTTTTTGTAACTCTTCTCCTTTTCCTCTGAAATGAGAAGGTCAGAGGCCGCTGGCGGGGCGCGGGGCGCTGCTGCTGCGCCTCGCGGGTGGCCGGCAGTTGCGTGCTCCCTGCTGGTGGCGGAGGGGCTCAGTGTCGGGTCGCCCTGCTGCTGTGTGTTCTCTTCATTCTTCGATTTCCTGCGTCTCGTAGTTTTAATCACAGAAGACTGATGTAAACCCCGGGGGCGTTCTACCAGCTTACAGTGGGCAATGCGGATCAACAAGTGCGTGAAACACCTCTGTGTCCTTAGTTAGTGCATTTTTCTTTTTGGGTAAAGGTATCAAGTGAAGACTGGTTTGCTTAGGGGAGCATGGAGTTAGGAGAAAAGGGGAGTGGTTGTGTGTTCTGATAGCTAAAGACAGAAAAGCGCAAGAGCACAGCGCAACCACCCTGAGGATAGGGGTGTCCCTTCCTGGGAGCCCGGGGTGTAAAGCTGTCGGTGAGGTTGCTCACAGGATAGTGCTGGAGGCCCTGCCCGTCCGGAGACCCCTGCCCGTCCGGAGACCCCTGCCCGTCCGGAGGCCCCTGCCCGTCCGGAGGCCCCTGCCCGTCCGGAGGCCCCTGCCCCGTCTGGAGGCCCCTGCCCTGTCTGGAGGCCCCTGCCCAGTCCGGAGACCCCTGCCCGTCCGGAGGCCCTGCCCCATCTGAAGGCCCCTGCCCCGTCCGGAGGCCCTGCCCCGTCCGGAGGCCCTGCCCCGTCCGGAGGCCCCTGCCCCGTCCGGAGGCCCCTGCCCCGTCCGGAGACCCCTGCCCTGTCTGGAGGCCCTGCCCCGTCCAGAGGCCCTGCCCCATCTGGCACTGGTCTTAGTGTTCCCTCTGCCCAGTCTCTTGTGCAGTTGGTCTTTGTTGTCCTTCTGTAAACGTTGGAGCTCTTTCGATTGCCATGTGCTGTGCTCAGTTGTGCCGCCCCAGGGACTGCAGTTTGCCAGGCGCTGCCCGTGGCATCTTCCCAGCAAGCACACTGGTGGGCTGCCGTCCCAGGGACTGGACCTGCCTCTCTCACCTCTCCTGATTGCGGGTGGCCTCTTTCCTCTGAGCCAGTGGAGAAGCCTTCAGGTCCTTCTACTCTGCTGTAGACCTCACTCCATCGTCCGCTGTGCATTTTAGCTGATTTCTGAGGCGTTTGACTCTTGCTTCAGAGCCCTGCTTCCCTGGCGGAGGCCGTTTGCGCCCGTTAGAAAGGCTGCGCAGAGCCCTTTTTCCAGCCACAGTCGTTGACTCGCCCTTGTCTGCACCTCTGCCCTTCAGTCCTTCTCTCTGGCCCTTTCTCACCAGCATCCCCTTGTTTATCACTTTCTGAGGGATCTGCTCCCTAAAACAACCCCCAGCCTTTCTCGTGTTCCCATTGTCCTTGGGCTTTCTCATTCATCTGCCTTCCAAGCTGGAAAAAAGTTTTATAGGATTCTTTCCCGTTTCCTCAATTCCTTCCCTTTAATCTCCAGTTCTTGAATAAAACTATCTGTATCCATTACTTTTCAGGACATTGTCTTGTCTTTCTGCCCCCACCTTTGTGCCTTGCCCTCCCTGTGTAGATTGGAGGCTCAATCTGTTCATTTTACTCATTCAGCTTTCATTTATTCGTACAGCGCCAGCTCAGGATCACAGGGAAGAGATTCGGTGGGCTGGGAATTTGGGATGTGGGAGGTGCTGAGAAGTGTGGAACTTTCTAGAACTCGCAGGGAAGACTGCCGTCCCAGCCTCGGTGTCTGTGCTTCAGCCCAGGAGCTCTCTGACCCCCAGGCCCTGTTGTTTAGGGGTCTTCATGGAGTTTCTTTACAGGCGTGCTGGACTGAATAATGGCCATTGGTGATTAGCTCACTGTCCAGCCCCTCTTCCCGCCCCTGGGCTGGGAAGGCGGACAGAGGCTGGGTCCAGAGTCCCTGGTGTCTGGCACCGTCCCCTCCCTCAGTAACTTACAAGAGACTCATCACTCTCAGGAGCTTCCTAAGCTTTTAGGACTAAGACCAAATATATATTTATCAGTGTGCACAGAGTGACTGCCCTGGTGATCAGTTTTCAGTTGACATTTGTCTTTCCTTGTATTCTACACATTGTTTTCTAGCCCTTTCTCTCCTTGTGCCCTAACTCTTGGTCATCATCAAGACTTGCCCTCTTTTTGTGATCTCCTGAAGAGTTTTCTTCTGAAAACTTTAGCCCTTGTCCCCTTGTAAAAACCTTGGGTGTTGTAGAGGAGGAAAGAAAAATACTTTTTTCTCCACTCTTCTGAATTCTCAACTTGCATGCCTGCAACAGAAGACAGCTAACAGCAGAGAAGCATATAAATTGATTTCATGTAAGTTTTATGTTACTTGGTGGCCTTCACGAGGAAATAAAGACTTAGAGAAATGGTTAAACCTGAGCTTCTTAATATTAGGTTTGATGAAAAATGGAGCCTCATGGGAAAAGGGTGTGGGTCGTGAACTGGGGGAAGCTTGGCAGATCCTGTTTGTTCCGATTCCTCTCTGTGTCCCTGACTTGAAAGGATGCTCCTTTCCTTTCCTCTGGGTGTGCAGGGAGAGCGCCCTTGCACGGGAGGGTCTGTGGCTGACTTCAGGGGTAGGTCAGAGAGTCCTTGCATGCCCTGTTTCTCAGATTCCTTCAGCTTAAAGTATTCACTCTACCAAGGTGCTTTGGGGTACCAAGGTGCTTTGGGGTAGCATGTCCTGAACCCCACCCACGTGCGGTCTGTGCAGAGCTGCGGTTCCTTGCGGCTCCCCGCACGATAGCCCTTGGGATGGCATGCCATAACTTCAAAGTCAGTGTTGAAGCCCCAAGCCTCCCCTTCCAACTTTCCCTTTCAACGTCCCCTTTCAGCAAGACGCTGTCGGCAGCTGCCATTAGCCACGGCTTCCTGTGCTCCAGATGTGGGGTCGCTGGGGGAGATGGGGCGGCTCAGTCAGCTCATCTGAAAGTGAGGCCCCTGTTCTGGTTCCTTCTGTAGTCTCTGCTCGCTCTCTCTCTCTCACTCTCACACACACACACACACACACACACACACACACACACACATTTTGTTACTTGTGTTTGTGCTGTGCACACACACACAGTGTTTTGCTTCCTTGTGTTGACTGTGCTGGACACACACACACACACACACAGAGTTTTGCTTACTTGTGTTTGACTGCTGGGTACACACACACATTTTGTTACTTGTGTTGGTGTGCTGGGCACACACACACACACACACAGTTTTGCTTACTTGTGTTTGACTGCTGGGTACACACACACACATTTTGTTACTTGTGTTTGTGTGCTGGACACACACACACACACACACACACACCCTGTTTTACTTGCTTGTGTTGACTGTGCTGGGTCTCCCTCGCTGCGGGCTTTTCTCTAGCTTCGGTCTGTGAGTGTCTTACTGCCGTGGTCTGTCCGCCGTGAGCATAGGGGCCCAGGGCCTTCGGGAGCTGTGGCTCCCGGGCTTGGCTGCTCTGCGGCAGGGCCGCTCCCAGACCAGGAGCTGAGCCCGCGTCTCCTGCGCTGGCAGGCGGGCTCTTGCCGCTGAGCCTCCAGGGAAGCCCTGCCTTGTGAGTCTCGGGCCGCTGTTCCCTTTCCTTTCAGCTTCTGTCGGTGCTCGGGCGGGGCCCTTCAGCGCCCATCTAGGCTGTTGCAGCGGCCCCCCAGCTTCGCGCGCTCGCTCCCCTTGCCCCGTCCACACGAGCGTGCTGCTGCTGGGTAATTCTCCTGAAGCCGTGCTCCAGCCTCCTCGGGAGCTGCTGTTCCTTCGGTGCTGTAGTTTCGATTCGATTGAAACAGGTCTGGCTTTCAGTCAGCTGTTTCCTGTATCTGTTGCGTGTCGTGCTTTTCCTGCCTTTCCCACGTTTCCGGAAGCTGATATTCTCTGGTAGGAAGACACTTATTCCCACGCATGCTTTTGTTCCGTCCCTTCTTCTGGTCTGGCCTCTCCCAGCCACTCTCGTCTTGGCTGGTTTAAATCCTGCACTTGTTGGCTGCAGACCTAATACCTGGTCCAGGTATTAGGAGACACTTGGTAAATGTTTCTTAAACGAGTGGATCAGTCAGTCCAGTCGCTCAGTCGTGTCCGACCCTGTGCGACCCCATGAATCGCAGCACGCCAGGCCTCCCTGTCCATCACCAACTCCCGGAGTTCACTCAGACTCACATCCATCGAGTCACTGATGCCATCCAGCCATCTCATCCTCGAGGACCAGTACTCCTCAATAAGGCTGTCCAGTAGCTTCACATGATGCTGATTCCCTTTAATATCGACAGACTCCGTAGTCTTTTCTATTAAACTCCATTTTCAGAGATTATTGGAAATTTAATAAGTAGCTAATTCACTGAATAAAGTCTGGTGTGTGAGCGCCTTAGTCATATACCAAGAAACCTACTTGAGATGGCTTCGGAAGCATTATTCTCTTTATTTTTACCTTAATTGTAAAAGTGCTTTTCACTGTAGCGTAAGTGAATCACTGGACCTAATGAAATGATTTCAGCACATCCTCTGTGCAGTTACATGTGTGCAGCTTAGCAGAAACTATGGCAACAGAATAAAAAAATGTGTTGTTACTGATTCTTTCCCTCTGTGAGAGTGGGATGTTCCAAGTTAAATATCTCGCAACCTAAGAATATACATATATAGATTATGTGCTTTACAAATTACATTTGGTAATAGAATTGCCTAGAAAGTTAAGAAGCATTTATCAATCGTTCGTTTGCTGCTAAAATCCTAGAAAACTTGCCAAAGATTAACGGTAATTGTCTTTGAGTGGTGGGGCTGTGGGAGGTTTTCAGGGTCTCTTTAGGCCTATTTATACTGTTTGTCTTCTTAAACTTCGAAGTGGATTATTTTATAGTAAAAATCAAAAACGCTCTGAATTTGGGAGAAAAGACAGGGATCTTTTTAGTCTGTTTATTATTTTAAAAGCTGCATCGGTCACGTTTTCCCGCAGTGCACGCATCTGCGTTACTATTACAGGGGAAGCTGGGGGCCACGTACAGCGTAGAGAGTCGGTATTTCACAGTCGCTGCATAAGACAGATTTTCCGTTAAGACGTGTTCATCAGACTTTTCTAAAGAGAGTTTTTGTATTAATTGAAATTTATTAGAGTTGCAGCAAACATATTTTTGAAAAATCCATTGACTTCTTGTAAAGGGTTTGGTTAAGTTAGCCTTAAAAGTGATTTCCTAAGCAATAAGAATACATTATAGGATAATAACACTAATCAAGAAGGGAAGGATTTTCTCTCTGTTAATTTACTTAGTTATTCTTCCCTGTGTCACGCAGGACCTTTCATTGTGATGCAGATTCCTTAGCTGTGGCATGAGGCGGGTGGGCGCTTAGTCCCCCTCTGGGGCTGAGCCTGTGTCCCCTGCATTTATAAGGCAGATTCTTAACCCCTGAGCCACCAGGGAAGTCCCAGGAAGGGGAGGATTTTCAGTGGGAGAGTTCCTAATATTTTAATTTAAAAAATTAGTTAAAATTGCTTTGTGAAACATTAAAATTATTCACACCTGTCCTTTCTAAATGATCAGTATTGTATTAATGTAAAAGATCTTCAAATTCTTTTGATGAGCGGAGACTACCTAAACTAATTAATAACAGAGATAGGCCTAAAGTAGGCCTTGAAAAGTTTAGAAATGTTTATTGTTTTAGTTGACGTTTGCTAATATTTAATAACTCATATGATGTGGGCATCAAAATGGACTGCAGGGAGATCAAACCAGTCAATTCTAAAGGAAACCAGTCCTGAATATGCATTGGAAGGACTGATGTTTAAGCTGAAACTCCAATACTTTGGCCACCTGCTGGGAAGAACTGACTCATTTGAAAAGACCCTGATGCTGGGAAAGATTGAAGGCTGGAGGAGAAGGGGATGACAGAGGATGAGATGTTTGGATGGCATCACTGACTCAATGGACATGAGTTTGAGCAGGCTCTGGGAGTTGGTGATGGACAGAGAGGCCTAGCGTGCTGCGGTTCATGGGGTCTCAGAGTCAGACACGACTGAGTGACTGAACTGAGCTGAATAAGCAATGATATGATCATACTATGTACCAACTAAGCAGCTCTAGACGACATTTTTAAAGTTTGTTGATGTTGTTTGTTATTTTATATATTTGTGAAGAGTTCCCGTAGGCATTGTTTCTGTTGGAAGTTAATTCTTTTATATAGGATTCAGGAGCTGAGGATGGGATTTTGGTGCAGTTAAGCTATTATAGCTGGAAATCCAGAAATGCCCAAAGTCTGCTCAGTCAGATTACTCGTATCCCTCAAGAGTCATGAGGGAACTGTCTGCAAGGAACAGTAGCTGGTGGCACTCAGTACCACATTGTCTGTAAAAGCTGAGCAAGCTTCCGATAGGCCAGTGCAGTGCAGTGAAGGGAAGTCGCTCAGTCGTGTCCGACTCTTCGCGACCCCATGGACTGCAGCCCACCAGGCTCCTCCCTCCATGGGATTCTCCAGGCAAGAGTACTGGAGTGGGGTGCCGTTGCTCTTCTTAAAAGTGGCCTTGGGGCATGTAGTTTACCTAAGTGAGAACTCCTACATCCCTCCCAAACCCATCTAATCATAATCTTGGGACCAGCACGTTGAACCTCCACATCCCCTTAGCAACCATTACAGACAGTGAGAGGAGGCACGCCAGAGAGTGGCCTTCCCAGGAGACCAGGCCCGGCCGGAAGTTTGAGCCAAAAAGAAGAACAGGCCTCGTGTGGAGATTGTTCTCAACACAGAGACTCCGCTTGCTGCTGACTGTCCGCAGTCAGGGTTTTGGACTCTTCAGTGATGAGCAACTTGTTTTGTCTATGGGAAGAGCTGGACAGTGCGTGGGCAGGAGCATGCCTGGCACGGCAGGGGCTCCCGCAGCCGCAGGGAGAGCCGGCTGCCTCACACGTGAGGAAAGGCAGCGGGCAGCTCTCTCAGGCACAGGTCTGTTTCTGACCCCGTCTGGCCCCAGACATCCAGGCGGCTGCAGGTCGCCTGACACGTCACTCTGGACGGTGCCGAGGCAGGTAGAGGACTCAGAAACACAGGTTCCTTTAAGGGGCTGCTGCTTATTGTGCCTCCAGGATGAAGTAAAACGTGTAAATATTTAAGTCTTGTTGTAATGAATGTTAGTAGCATTGCTGGGAAGGTTGAGCTCTGGCTCTTAGGTTAGCAATTTAATTAAGAGAATTGTAGTTTATTTTTAGACTTTCACGCTCAAAGACTCCTGATTACAGTGAAAAATAACCCAGAGAAATGAGAGCCGTTTAGAGCCTTAGACTCAGTGCCCGAAGGTCTGTTGGTCATTGCTTGCATTCTCTATAGCATCGAGTTTTGTTTGCTTTTATGTCTTTTGTCATTAACACAATGAAAAAAATCTTTTTAATTCACAGCATTCCCCAATGCCTAAACGTGACAGAGTGTCCTGCAGATTTGCTTCCATATGTCTGTCTAACAGACATGATGCAAAGAAAGAGTCATATGGATATTAAGTTCACGATCCCTGAGATGGACCTTTATTGGATCACCTTTAAGATTTTATTTGCTCTTTGAAGTTAATTTCCAGGGGAAGTAGTTGAAGTGAAAAGCAGAAACTGCTATTTTATTTGAATGTTGACTTAGGAAGACCATTACTTCTTGTAATGTCAAAATAAGACCACCTTCTAGAGAATTACTTTGCAGAAAGTAACTGTGAACACTGGACTTAATAGAAGAAAGCAGTGCTTCGGGCACTGGAGAATGGACAGAGCAGGCTCTCTGGGAGAGCGCCCAGTGGGAGGAGGCGGGGAAGGCAGCATCCCTTTCACTAGGTTCAGCTTCAGGGTGAGCACAGGTCATTTTCTTTGGACTCCGATGAAGAAACAATGGTCTCTCTGGTCAGAGAAACTGGGAAACTAAGGTCAGAGAACCTTGGCCACTGAAGACAGTGGAGGAATCCCTAAAAGAGAGGAGCCCCAGAGGAGGGAGAGTCCTCAAGTTTTCTGTACGAAAATTTGTGCATTTGCTTCTGAACCATGCATGAATACCACAGTCTCAGAACAGCTTGACTTAAGAAACAAATCTGAAGTGGCCTAGAGCTGCCTTCTAAGAAACTGATTTTAATTCAAGGCAGTCCAGGCAAAACCAAGGTATTTGCTGGCTAAGACATAAGAGACTCGCTGGAGAGAAATAGCAACCTTAGAGTTTTCACTAGTTAGCATTTAAGGGTTAATGTTGAGAATACAATAAAAAATTATCCTACATAGAAGGGATCAAGGAAATGGAACATATCCCAGGAGGAAATAAAAACTGAGTCCCAGCCTGAGATGCACGAGATATTGGCAGTGGCAGACAAGAATTTTAAAGCGGCTCTTAAAATATCCTCAGTGAAATAAAGCAGCATGTTCTCTGCGAGTGAAGAAATAAAAAATCTTATCCAATAAATAGCGACAATGAAAAAGAACCACATGGAATTTCTAGAAATGATAAATACAATGTTTGAAATGTAAAATCTATTGGATGGATTTAACAGTTGAATAGAGATGTTGGAAGGAAAGGTAAGTGGACTTGAACATGGAACAATGGGAATTAATGTGAAGAACAGAAAAAACATTAGAAAAAAAATGAATAGAGTCTCAGGAGCCGCTTAGTGTCAAACAATCAAAGATACAGTTGGAATCTTAAGAAAGTGAGGAGAGAGGGAATGGGATAAAACAAACATTTAAAAATTAAGGCAAAACTTCTCAAATTGGATGAAAAACAGCAACTCAGAGATCTAAGATACTTGGTAAATGCCAAGCCAGATGAACCCAAAGAAGGCCGTAGCCTGTCTGGGAGCGCGCCTCATGTCCATCAGCAGAAGAGTGGGTAAAGAAGGTTCACCATGCGTACAGTGGAGTATTAGTCAGTCATAAAAAGAGTGAAGTAATGCCACTTGCAGCAACATGATGGACCTAGAGATTTTTTCAGGCAGAGAAGTACAAATATATCACTTGTATGTGAAATCTAAGAAAATGGTACCAAATAAACTTATTTATAAAACAGAACCAGTTATAGGTGTAGAAAAAAATCTTATGGTTACTAGGGGCACGAGGGGGAGGGGTAAACTGGGAGACTGGGATTGACGTACACAGACTACTACATATAAAACAGGTAACTGATAAGGACCTGTTGTGTAGCACAGGAACTCGGTTCAGTACTCTGTCATGACCATTACGGGAGAAGAATCTTGGAAGAGAGTTCGGTTCAGTTCAGTCGCTCAGTCATGTCCGACTCTTTGTGACCCCATAGACTGCAGCGTGCCAGGCTTTCCTGTCCATCACCAACTCCTGGAACTTTTTCAATGTCATGTCCATCACGTCGGTGATGCCATCCAACCATCTCATCCTCTGTTGTCCCCTTCTCCTCCCACCTTCAATCTTTCCCAGTATCAGGGTCTTTTCTAGTCAGTCAGTTCTTCGCATCAGGTGGACCAAGTATTGGAGCTTCAGCATCAATCCTTCTAATGAATATTCGGGGCTAATTTCCTGTAGGATGGACTGATTGGATATCCTTGCAGTCCAAGGGACTCTCAAGACTCTTCTCCAACACCACACACAGTTCAAAAGCATCAGTTCTTCAGCGTTCAGCTTTCTTTACATTCCAGCTCTCACATCCATACATGACTACTGGAAAAACTATAGCTCTGACCTTTGTTGGCCAAGTAACATCTCTGCTGTTTAATATGTTGTCTAGGTTGGTCTTAGCTTTTCTTCCAAGGAGCAAGCATCTTTTAATTTTATGGCTGCAGTCACCATCTGCAGTGATTTTGGAGCCCCCCAAAATAAAATCTCTGTTTCCATTGTTTCCCCATCTGTTTGCCAAGAAGTGATGGGACCAGATGCCATGATCTTAGTTTTTATGTTGCGATTTAAGCCAACTTTTCACTCTCTTCTTTCACTTTCATGAAGAGGCTCTTTACTTTCTGCCATAAGGGTGGTGTCATCTGCATATCTGAGGTTATTGATATTTCTCCCGGCAATCTTGATTCCAGCTTGTGCTTCTTCCAGCCCAGCGTTTCTCATGATGTACTCTGCATATAAGTTAAATAAGCAGGGTGACAATATACAGCCTTGATGTACTCCTTTCCCAATTTGGAACCAGTTCATTGTTCCATGTCCACTTCTAACTGTTGTTTCTTGACCTGCATACAGATTTCTCAAAGAGATAGAAAAGAGTAGATATATCTATTTGTGTATCTGGTTCACTTGGGTACAGCAGAAAGTAGCACAGCATTGCAAATCAACTATACTCCAATAAAATTTAAAATAACAGCAAAAAAGGGCACATCATGGCAAAACTGTAGAAAGCCAAAGACAAGCAATGTTGGGGCAGTAAGAGGAAGACCACGTGTCTCAGCCACAGAAGCAACAATCCATGTCATGACTAACGTTTACTTTATAAACCAGGAGAGCGGAAGGACGTACCTAAAGTGCCGGAAGCAAAGGGAAAAAAGCCTGTGTGCAGTGCTATCAGAGGAAAATATCCGTCAGGAATGAAGGTGATTCTGGTGGTGATGATGGCATAACCTTGTGAACACACTAAAAGCCACTGAATCATATTCTTTAAAAGGATGAATTTATGACGTTAATTATGTCTCAATAAAACTTTAAATCAAGGTAAAAGAATGTCTCTTTCACATAAAGTAAAACTCAGAAAATTCATCACTGGCCCTACAAGAAATGGCAAAGGATGTTCTTCAAGGCTGAAGGAAAGTGGCACCAGATAGAATTCTGAATCCTTGAAGAAGCAGCGTCATCAGAAAGTATACGCATCTGGGAAGTGCAGACTTCTCTTGTTATTCTTTATTTCTTTATAAATTATATGAGCAGAGCTCATAGCGTTGTGAAGGTTATAACATGCATGGAAGATATTATACAGCCCATATAATGTGCAGGGGCTACACCGGGAAGGATGCGGAAAAGCTTTTGTATTCCGTGTGAAACGGCGCTGTTTTCAGTTGTCAGAGAACTGTGACTAGTGAGAGATACACGTGTCGTACTCCTTAGAGCAGTAGCTACACAAATAGTGCAGACAAGCAGAGCTGAAATGCGAGCGTGAAGACTGAAATCCTAAAAACATTCAATAAGTTTTTCAGAGGTCAAGAAAATACAGAAATGGAGCCATACAACAGAAGTGACAAGTTAGAAATCAATGATAAAGTGATAGACCCAAACCCAAGCACATCAGTGATTACATTAGATCGCTAATAGATTGAGCTATTAACCCAGGAGTTTAGCTGAAAATAAGGGTCATAGATTAAACACTCTGGTTAGAATCCTAGTAGGCTTTTTGGGGTAGAAATAGAAACCCTGATTCTAACATTTATAAGAGGACACAGGACAGTCTTGCAAACGGTCTAGATGGAGGGTCTGTATTGCCTGGTCCAGTCTCATGGTAACCGAGGCAGCGAGCCTCTAACGCGAGGCTGCACGTGGAGCGCTGGAGCAGGGTGGAGTCCGGAAGTGAGTCCACACTTAGACGGAAGATTGAGTTTCGACACATGAACCAACATAAATCAACGATAAAAAAAAAGGTTGTTTTTTTTAAATGGTACTAGAACAACTAGATATCTATATGAGAAAAAAATGAATCTTGAACTTGACCTCACATTAGACAAGAAAATTAAATTGGATCATAGACTTAAATGTAAGAGCTAAAACTTAAATTTCCAGAAGAACATTTTAAAGAACATCTTCGTGACATTGAGTAGGCAGAGATGTTTTAGAATCCAGAAAGCATAGACTATAAAAGAAAAAATTTTCAACTTCATCAAAAATTTTAAAATCCACTCTTAAAAAGACACAGTTAAATAAAAAGCCAAACTATAGACTAGAGAAGACCTTTGCAAACCGTGTGTCTGTCCAAGCGCTTATACTTAAAATATTAAAGAACTCTTGCAACTCAACAGACAAATAGTGCTACAATTCACAAGCACAAACAATACAAATGACCAGCATATCCATGAAAAGATAGTCAACATGTCATGAAGAAAATGCAAATTAAAAGCCTGTTGGGAGTGTGGAAAATTTGAAAAAAATCAATGTAAACAGCAACAACAAAAACTCTCCTGATGCTAATAGGCAGTTACAGTTGAATTACAGTTTAGGACATGGGATTAATATACAAAAGTCGTCTGTTTCCTACCAGCAGTAAACACATTGGATTTGAAATTTAAAACAATACCATTTAAATTTGTACACACACCCCCTGAAATGAAGTACTTAGGTATAAATCTAACAAAACGTGTGAGGTCTGTGTGAGGGAAACTACAGAACTCTGCTGAAGGATACCAAAGAAGAACTAAATAAATGGAGAGGTGGTCTGTGTTCATGGATAGTAAGACTCAGTGTTGTTGAGATGTCCGTTCTTCCCAACTTGGTCTACAGATTAAGTGCAGTCGCTATCAAAATACAAGTATGCATTATTTTGTGTAGATCAACAGACTGACTGTAAAGATTCCGTGGTTAGGCAGCAGACCCAGAATGGCCAGCACGGTGTTAAAGGAGAGGCCCAGCAGGAGACAGACCCACACTGCTTTCAGACTCACTGTCAAGCTTACAGCGAGCAAGGCAGCGTGTCCCGGAGGACGGGGAAGCAGGCGGAGCAGCGGAGCAGGCTGGAGAGCAGGAGCAGGCCTGTGTCGATGCAGTCGCGTGGTCTTTGACGGTGGCGTAGAGACAGCACGTGGGGCAGTAATAGTCCTGGCCACAGATGGTGCTGAACAGCCGGACGTCCACGCGGAAAGACGGAATCTGGCGAGATACCTCACACCTTCACAAAAGTTATCTCACAGTGTGCTATAGACCTAAGGGTAAAGCATAAGACTCTTTAGTCCTAGAAGATAACAGAGAGACAGCCTAGTTGGCCTTGGGTGTGCGGTGGTGGCTTTTAAGGTGCGACTCCAAAGGCATGATCCGTGAGAGCAAGACTTGACAAGCTGGACTTTATTAAACTTGTTAAAATTCAGAAATTCTGCTCTGCAAAAGTCAGTGTCAGGAGGTTGAGAAGACAAGTCACATACTGGAAGAAAATATATAGAAAAGGTATTGTCTGATAAGTGACTTATCTGAAATATGCAGAAGCCTCTCACAACTCAACAATAAGAAAACAAACAACGTGATGTTTAGCAGCGGGCCAGTAACCTTGACCAACATCTCACTGATGAACATGCACCCTTGGCAAATAAGCATTCGAGAAGTTCTGCGTCGTCATGCCTCATCAAGGGAACGCCGCTTAAAGCAACAGTGAGATGGCCGGTGCACAAGTAGAATGGCCGAAGCTCAGAGCACCAAGAAAGCCAAGTATCAGTGAGGTGGGGGCAGCAAGGGCCCTGCTCTGCTGCTGGCGGACGCGCGGAGTGGACGCAGCAGCTTTGGAAGGCTGTTTGCTCATTACTTTCGGTACGAAATACGCGTCTTCGCCGTGGGGCGTGTCATCTCCTGCCGAGGGCGGTGTTCTTGGGTGGCCGTGGCGTGGCTGGTGGGGCCTGCTGAGGACGGTGTTCTTGGGTGGCCGTGCTGTGGCTGGTGGGGCCTGCCGAGGGCGGTGTTCTCGGGTGACCGTGGGGCGTGTCGTCTCCTGCCGAGGGTGGTGTTTCTCGGGTGGCCGTGGCGTGGCTGGTGGGGCCTGCCGAGGGCGGTGTTCTCGGGTGACCGTGGGGCGTGTCGTCTCCTGCCGAGGGTGGTGTTTCTCGGTGGCCGTGGCGTGGCTGAGGGAGCTGCGCGTTCCTTTCTAGCTTCGCGCTGGCTCACTGGAACGGACGGGAGCACCTACGCTTGCTGTAGGGTATCTGTCACTTGTGTTAGCTGCGTGGTCTGAAGTGTTGGCTGTAAAACAGATTCTTCACTAAACCGAGTCTTGTGTCACTGAAGTGTTCTGAAGTGTATACCTTGGTGTTCAGAAGAAACATTTATTAAGGCAGCTTTTCATCTTCTGCGATCTACTCTTTAAACCTTTCATCCCCTGTAGTTACTGAATGTGCCAGGCCTCTGGAAATGAAGTGTGTTAAACTGAACCACCTTGATGGGAGTCCCTGTCCATGAATCAAAGTGACTGTGTTAGTCACTCAGTCGTGTCTGTCTTTTTGTGACCCCGTGGGGTGTAGTTTGCCAGGCTCCTCTGCCCACGGGATTCTGCAGGAGAGAATATTGGGGTGGGTTGCCACTCTCTTCTCCATGGGATCTTCCCAACTGAGGGACTGAACCCAGGCCTCCTGCACTGCAGGCAGATTCTTTACCCTCTGAGCCACCAGGGTTGTCCGTACATAGGGCTTGTTTAGCGTAGCAGAATGATAAGCCTGTCCAGGCACGTGGTAAAGGCCTTGAAAAAGTAACTCGGAGCAAATGTTGTGAATGGAAGTGTGGTGATCAAGTCACATCCTGCTTTAAAAGTTGTGACAAATTTAAAAGTTGTGAATTTTTAAAAAGAAAGCCTGAAGGTAAGCTTAAGCATGACCCAGCAGCTGCGCTCTGAGATATTTGCCCGAGGAGCTGAAGTCTGGTGTCTACACAGAAGCCTGCACAGAGGATGTTCAGGACACTAACTACTCTGAATGATGCTCCACACTACAGTGGGGGATACATCTGTCCAAAGCCACAGAGTGAGTATACACCAAGAGTGAACCCCAGTGTAAGCTGTGAACGTTGGGTAAAAAGCGCTCTTGCAGTTACATCTGCTTGGGCCCCAGTGGAGGTTAACACAGGACAGAGGAAGGCGTCTTGATGAGCTTGATCTCTGGTCATCGCAGCGAATCCTTGACCTGGGTGAGCTCCACTGGGCCATGGGGACTCCTCTCTAAAGCAGATGCTACCTCTAAGCTTGTTCACTGGAATCGGAGCATTCTTAATTAAGGAAGGCCAGGAAAGATAAATTCCCAGAGAAACTTATGGGGGATAAAGTGTGTTATTATAAGCCTAGGGCTAAATGCTTTTCAAGCCCAGCATTGTTGGGTTTTCCTAGATCCTGGGGTTTGAAGTGTGAGAGAGGGAAGACCCTCTCCCAAGGTCCACCTTAGCTCACCCGGCACACAGAGTAAATAAACTTGTCAGCAACTAAGTCCAAGAGGAGATTCTGAAGAGAACACACCTTGAACAAAGCAGAGCTGACCTCCACCCCGTGGGAACCTCGACCGAAAGGACCACTCGGGTACAGAGGCATCTTGCCGCTCGTTCATCTTGAGCTCTGCCAGCCCCCTCTCCCCCAGCACTGGAGACTGGGGAAGCCCTGAGCCCTCTTTGCAGGCAAAGCATCAATCTGTGTCAGGAACCAAAGAACAGAGACCGTTCACGAGTGGAACAGGCCTCAAAGGTCATCAGAGCTGCCTCTGCGAGAGGTGAGGGCTTCTGGATGGCGAGCTTTGTAGTCAGCCAGTCACTCAGTTCAGGCGCTTAGTCGTGTCCGACTCTTTGCGACCCCAGGAATCACAGCGTGCCAGGCCTCCCTGTCCATCTCCTGGAGTTCACTCAGACTCAACGTCCATCGAGTCGGTGATGCCATCCAGCCATCTCATCCTCGGTCGTCCCCTTCTCCTCCTGCCCCCAGTCCCTCCCAAGCATCAGGGTCTTTTCCAATGAGTCAACTCTTCCCATGAGGTGGCCAAAGTACTGGAGTTTCAGCTTTAGCATCATTCCTTCCAAAGAAATCCCAGGGTTGATCTCCTTCAGAATGGACTGGTTGGATCTCCTTGCAGTCCAAGGGACCCTCAAGAATCTTCTCCAACACCATAGTTCAAAAGCATCAATTCTTCGGCGCTCAGCCTTCTTCACAGTCCAACTCTCACATCCATGCATGACCACAGGAAAAACCATAGCCTTGACTAGACGGACTGTAGTCAGCAAAGTAATGTCTGCTTTTGAATATACTATCTAGGTTGGTCATAACTTTTCTTCCAAGGAGTAAGCGTCTTTTAATTTCATGGCTGCAGTCACCATCTGCAGTGATTTTGGAGCCCCAGAAATAAAGCCTGACACTGTTGCCACTGTCTCCTCATCTATTTCCCATGAAGTGATGGGACCAGATGCCATATGTTTGTTTTCTGAATGTTGAGCTTTAAGCCAACTTTTTCACTCTCTTTCACTTTCATCCAGAGGCTCTTTAGCTCCTCTTCACTTTCTGCCATAAGGGTGGTGTCATCTGCATATCTGAGGTTATTGATGTTTCTCCCAGCAATCTTGATTCTACCTTGTGCTTCTTCCAGCCCAGCATTTCTCATGATATACTCTGCATATAAGAACCAAGTGTAATTAATCTATGACCTCTTCTGATTTCCTATGAGAAAAATTCTGTGGTTAGTGAAAAAAAGGCTGAAGTGACTGTGTATCAGAAGAGAGTTCCTTACCTCCCTTAGTCCAGCTGCAAATATAGATATGGGAGAAATAGTATATGTTTTGCAGGAAAGGGAACCCCTTCCAGGGCCCGAAACTGGGCTCTTGTCTAACACTTGAATTGTCTGAGGAGACACGTGCAAGCAGTTTTACTGGGAGAGGGGCACCAGGCGGAGAGCAGCGGGAGGAGGGGCCCGGGAGGACCCCTCTGCCACACGGCTTGCAGGTTTTATGGTGTTGGGGTTAGTTTCCGGGTGGTCTTTAGCCAGTCATTCTGACTCGAGTTCTTCCTGGTGGTGCACGCGTTGTTCAGCCAAGATGGAAGCCAGGGAAAAGGATTCTGGGAGCTGGTCGGACGTGTGGTGTCTCCTTTTGACCTTTCCCGAACTCTTCCCGTCGGTGGTGGCTTATTAGTTCTGTGTTCCTTGCCAGGACCTCCTGCTGGAAAACAGCTCACGCACCTGGTTACTGTGGTGCCCGCCGGGGTGGGCGGTTCCAGTCGGTGTGCTTCCCCTAACATGCGGGCAGTGCTTTCGGGAAGCTGGGCCGTCACACACCTCCTTGCAAATGAAAGATGATGCCTAACAGAATCAGGAGTAGTAACTTTTAACACGTGACTCTTTAATAATGTCTTCAACTTCAAAATTTTTTCAATAAAATAACAAAACAGCATTCAGCTACAGCAATAAATGACAGAACTTCTGTCGTTCATTTAGAGCCAGCTCGTTATTTCAGAAGTGACGGTTTCCTGTGAGCTTGCTTCCTCTGTAGTCTGTACAGGAGGGCATGCTGCTCTATTGCGTTGATTAAGACGCTACCGTGGGCGTTCATTCCAGACTCGTGCTGAAGCCAGTGTGGACTGCAGGGTGGAGTGTGCACACCGATCCGCTCTCACTATGGAAGCATGCGCTGATAGTCAACCCCTAGGGACCGAAAGTGGGATGGTGGTTTCTGGAAGTTTGGAAGAGAGGGAGAAGAGTCATTGTTCAATGAAATTTGTTTTGCACAGTGAAAAAACTGTAACGCTCCATTGTGAACCATGTACCTACAGTTAACACAATAGTACTGTGTTATATGCTTGGAACGGAGAAGGCAGTGACACCCCACTCCAGTACTCTTGCCTGGAAAATCCCACGGACAGAGGAGCCTGGTGGGCTGCAGTCCATGGGGTCACTAAAAGTCAGACACGACTGAGCGACTTCCCTTTCACTTTTCACTTTCATGCATTGGAGAAGGAAATGGCAACCCACTCTAGTGTTCTTGCCTGGAGAATCCCAGGGACGGGGGAGCCTGGTGGGCTGCCGTCTATGGGGTTGCACAGAGTCAGACACAACTGAAGTGACTTAGCAGCAGCATATGGTTAAAAATGGTTAAGATGGTAAATTTTGTTCTGTGGTTAATTGTGACTACAAATTAAAATACTTTTTTTAAGTTAATGCATCTAGTTAAACTTTGGAAAGATGCTGGAATTGCTTTTCTCTCTGAAACTTTTAATTATAGTTAAAAGTTCTTAGTCTAATTTTTTAAAAAAAATTATAGTCCCCAGAGTGAAAGTGAAAGTTGTTTAGTCATGTCCAGCTCTTTGTGACTCCGTGGAGTGTAGTCCATGGACTCTCTAGGCCAGAATACTGGAGTGGGTAGCATTTCCCTTCTCCAGGGGAATCTTCCCAACCCAGGGATTGAACCCAGGTCTCCTGCATTGCAGGCGAATTCTTTATCAGCTGAGCCACAAGGGAAGCCCAGTAGTCCAAAGCATAGATTTATTTACAAGCTCTAACAGTCTTAGGTGAACACAGCAAATACTGTGTGAATTAAGCTCACAGAATCATTACAAGGCCCTGTTTTTATCATTTGCCATTTTATTGTGAACATTTTCAAATATAATGCAGAGAATTTGAAAGAATTGTATGCTGAACGCCCTGTTACTCACTGGCTAGATCCTGCAGTTAGCACCTGTCCTGCCTTCTTTATCGCACGTGTTCGTGCTCAGTCAGTCCCCAGGGGCTGTGTCCCACGAGGCTCCTCGGTCCACGGGACTCCCCAGGCAGGAACCCTGGAGTGGGCTGCCGTGCCCTCCTCCAGGGGGTCTTCCCGACCAGGAATCAAACCTGCATCTCCTGCACTGCGGGTGAGTTTTCTGTCACCGTGCCACTGGTAAGCCCTTCTTTATCACGTATCTGTCCATACCTGTGTTCTCCCATCAATCCATCTTTTTAAAAATACGTTTGAACATAAATTGCGGCACCAATATGATTTGAGGGCAGGCATTTTTTATTATTCCTATTTTACACTAGAGGGATCTGAAACACAGAAAAGTTAAGCAATTTGTTTAAGATTACAGAGCTTTTAAGCGGCCGAAGTCGGATTTGAACTAAGCCTTTCTTAACCATGTCTTTCGTCTGCTGGTTCACACGGTATGGACAGGCATTACCATAAAAAGGAACTTGTGGTCCAGTAAATTTGGCAGAGGTAAGCATCTCAGTCTTGAAGATGCAGATGCACATTTTCATGGCGCAGTGTCTGTGAGGCTCGGCATTAGAGGAGCTTGGGGAGCCTTAGGCTGACCGTTTCCAGACTCACTCCAGCCTGAGCACTGTTCCCCACCCCCCCACATCGCACCCCTCAGCCTCTCGTGGAGCGGGGCCAGGGCTCAGCGGGCGCGCTGGAAGACACTCATCATGAGGCGCCCTCGTTTTGTTTATTCCAGAATGTGTTTTTGAAGACTTTTTCTTTTTCGGCGTAGTTCTAGAATTTTGGCCTGGCGGAGGCCTTAGGCTTAACTGAGATCAGCGCGTCAGGGCCACGGGAGCTGGCGCCCCGCGTGGTCGGGAGCTGGGGCCCCGCGTGGTCATGCGCTGGAGCAGGCCGCTTGCGCGCTTGGGCCAGAAGTGGGCGTGGAGCACAGCCTGCGGCCTTGGAGGGGCTTTTGCCGACGGTAAATGTTTGTTGAATAAATGAATGCATCTTCTGAATCTGTCCAGTTTTCTTTCTGTGTATCTGTCTACATATTAGAATTTGTGTTCATTTTCAGTTTATTTGGTCAGTAGAAAGTCATATAGCACTTTATGGTTGACCTTCGATACAAATGATATATAGTAACAAAATTCTAAAAAAAAGTTGTAATGTATGAGATACGGAAAATTACATGAAGCATAGCTGTGTTGTTTAACAAATAGTGATCAAGTGAATCCTTATTTAACGTTCCAAGAAATGAAACACTGCAGTACATCAGAAGCCCCAGGGACTGCCTCCTGTTACTCATCCCCTTAACTGTTTATTTTTTCTCTTTCTTTTTTTAGCTAATTTAACAGGACATGCAGAGAAGGTGGGGATTGAAA